>JAJKFI010014015.1:0-26870 GCA_029204185.1 Lerista edwardsae
TCTCTCTCTCTCTCTCTCTCTCTCTCTCTCTCTCTCTCTCTCTCTCTGCCTGGCTTTGCCCTTGTGGTGGCAGAATGCTGTTTGGGCTATGGCAGTGGTTCTCAAATTTCTTCAACCAGGACCCTCTTAGAATGGCGCTCATGTCGGGAAGTGATGTTATTAATCTGGAAGGGACATCATAGCCAGAAGTGACATCATCAAGCAGGCAGTGCCATCAGTGTGACATTATCCAATGACACTCCTGGAATGCAAACTGGCATTCTTGGACTGCAGCAGTTGCACAACTATGAAACATCCCTGACAAAAAAGCAAGATTAGGACAAAATATTAGTTCAGTAAAAGCACTGAACTAAAAACAAAATTTAAAAAACTCACTTTGAAAATTCAAACTGTTGGCACTCCCAACAGGAATATAGCAAGAGTCAGGTCTGCAGCTTCCAAGATGGCTGATCCAAGCTTTCCATGACCCACCAAGTGGTCCTGACCCCCAGTTTGAGGAACACTAAAGACGGGAGGCAGTAGTGTGAGCCCCCACTCCAATGCTGCAATTGCTGAACATCTACTTTTTCTGTATTCATTTTTTCTGTAATTTACTGTCCTCCATTGATATAAATGGGATGTGGTGGCGCAGCAGGTTAAACCGCTGCTGCTGGGCTTTCCGACAGGAAGGTTGGGAGTTCAAGACTGTGCGACGGAGTGAGCTCCCGTCGCTTGTCCCAGCTCCTGCCAACCTAGCAGTTCGAAAGCACCTAAATGCAAGTAGATAAATAGGGACCACTTCAGTGGGAAGGTAACGGTGTTCCGTGCGCTACAGTGTATAGTTACGCCGGCCACATGACCACCGAAGCTTGTCCTTGGACAAAACGCTGGCTCTACAGGCTTTGAAACGGAGATGAGCACCGCCCCCTACAGTCGGTCACGACTAGACCATTCGGTCGTGGGGAAACCTTTACCTTTATTGATATAAACACCAATAGAAATCCTTTTGAAATAAAGATTTGCTATCAAAGTCTCCCATTGCAGTTTATGAAATATTAGGCTAGCCATACATCGAGCCATCATTCATATGCATGTATTTGGACGCATGTCCATGAACTACAAGCGGCACTTGCTAGAGTTGTTATACTTCAGGTTCAGACCCTTCCCATTCCACAGCATACACTGAAGTGCAAGTGCCTCTCATAAAGTTTGAATAAATTATCTCCTTGAAGGCAAAATAGGAACTGCAGAACAAGGATGGGAAATGGGTACAGGTGGAGCACATATATTGTGTGTTGACTTCCATGAACATCAGGAAATCTTTTTACTTTTCCATAAGTGAGAGGGTTGTTAGCTCGGTGATCCCAGGTAAATATGATTGCCAGTATTCGCAATCAATCAAAATGCAATCAATCAAAATGCGAAATCGCATTTTGGGATTCAGTGGGCCAATTTGGGCAATAGGTTAATGTTCAAACTAGGCCTGTGCAATTAAAGATATGCATCTACCCTGAGCACTTATGGTCCTCTTCTTGTCCTGATAAATCTCTACCCTGGTAGCCACCTACTCCATCTCTGAGGGTTGAACACACTTTCACAAAATTCATCTGGGAATGTTAGTTGTCATGCATTTGTGTTGGTGTCAGTAAAAAAAAACAACAACCCGGTTCTATTTTTCCATTTTATATAGTAGTCCAGTTCCTTACCAGCACACTTACCATATCAAATCAAAAGAATTCAAACGAAAGCCCTCTCAACTGGATTCGACAGTACTAGGTGTGCATATTGCCAGGATGAAACCCCGGGAAACTCCGAGTACCAGAAGTGGGCCATTTACAAGATGCCATTCTGAGAATAGGCCAAAATGCATTGAAAAGTCCTATACGTAAACTGCGCCAGTCCCAAGCTCGGACACAGTCCAACCACAGGTATGACTGCAGTTTTTCTCAGAGCTGGGTGTGCACATTGCAGGAAAGGCAGTCCGGGAACTTTGGAGTACCCGGGGTGGGCCATTTCCACCAGGTCCCAATCTGTAAATGGGCCAAAATGCCTGCAAAATCCTAAAACCTCAGACTGGAACCTGGTGGAAATGGCCCACCCCGGGTACTCCAAAGTTCCCGGACTGCCTTTCCTGCAATGTGCACACCCAGCTCTGAGAAAAACTGCAGTCATACCTGTGGTTGGACTGTGTCCGAGCTTGGGACTGGCGCAGTTTACGTATAGGACTTTTCAATGCATTTTGGCCTATTCTCAGAATGGCATCTTGTAAATGGCCCACTTCTGGTACTCGGAGTTTCCCGGGGTTTCATCCTGGCAATATGCTCACCTAGTACTGTCGAATCCAGTTGAGAGGGCTTTCGTTTGAATTCTTTTGATTTGATATGGTAAGTGCGCTGGACTATAGTGCCTGAAAGTGGTTATTGCCTTAAGTGCCTCTGATATTAAATGTGTCTGACAAAGAAGACTGCGAACTGCTTTGTCTCGATGAACTTGTTAGTCATTATGCTACTTCAAGGCCCTACTGTTTCAGGCTGAAATATAATAGATCTACCTTCTGAATCGGCTTCTCAGAATTGCTCCTTTATGGCTCGAAAACATTTCAACAGGCAGAAAAAAAATTTGCCTGTGTGGCTGCCTCTTGGAATGGTATAGTTGCTCATCATTTCCCCCCCCCTTTTTTTTGGCCATTTGGCTTCCAACAATTTGTATGTGTTTAACAGAACACATTGCTTCAGGAAATACTTTCCACTGGCTTGCAAAGTGTCCTGTGTTTCTTCCAGATAAAAACATTAATAATGTTCTCCTTCTCTTTCTCTCTCCCCCATCATTATGATACCTAATCTTTCTAGGTCAGAGGCAACCCAGACCCTCAGATCACATGGTGCAGAAATGGGCATCTTGTGACGGAAAGAGAGCGCTGTGTTGTGGACCACAGCATTCGAGGACTATTCAGTTTGGTGATCAAAGGGGTACAGGAGGAGGATAGTGGCCTATACACATGCGAAGCCAGAAATGATACTGGAGTTCGCCAGGTGACAGTGGAGTTAACAGTGGAAGGTCAGTATTTTGCCTGTCTACTGCTTGGCTGCATGCTTCACTTCAACATAGATACTCCTCTGCCGGATGCCATTTCTAATATAAGCTTATGCAAATAGTACTACTTGATAGGAGAGAGAATAAATTGGTGGCTCTCCGAGGAGTAGGAGTGCACAGGCATCAAGGTTCCTCCTAGGTAGGTAGCATGGACTCTCTGCTAGCAATGCTTTTAGGGGCAGCCCTTTAAGAATGGGGTTGTCTGTCTGATAACCCCATGTTTGGCTCCTGTGAATGTAAATGACCCCAGCTTCCTAATGGATTTCTTTAAATTTAACTTGGCAAGAGCTGAACTAGGTGTTTTTTTTAATAGCTGGTCACTGTCACTACCCATTCTGATGTGGTTCTGAGTAGCTAAAGATCCTTTCCTTTTCTGTAGCAATGTTTATAATACTGCAAGTCTTTATGCCTATTTTTTGCACAGGTTCTTTATTGTTAAGGACTTAAAGTGTTTGAATAAATGTAAATTACGTAACCCATAATTCTTAAAATAACCTTAAAGCAAGGTCAATATTAGTTGTCATTTTCGCAAGTGGGCTGGGGTTGAGAGGGCATGGCTTGCCTCCTAATCAGTTGACCGTAGAGGTGGGATTTGAACTCTGGACATCCTGGCTCATTGTTTAGGCTCTTGGCTACCATGCTGTTCGTTTGTGTTTTTAATACGATTACATTCAGGAAACGTTTAAACTTCGTTGGTTAGTCACTTCATACTATTCTTTGCATTGCTTGTTTTTTAAGCAAGTCTATCCTTGTCCAGTAGATGGTGCTAAATCTACAGTGAATAATGTAATCCAGATTTCTTTATCTTCTGTGTAGGCTATAAAACTGGACTTTTGTTTTTTTGGGAGCAGGAAGTATATTGAGAAAAAAGGTGATATCTGTCTAAAGGACTCGGTTTCGGCTTCTGCATGAAAGTGCAGGGAAAGCTCTACTACCAAAGGGCTCACCTGTGTATGGATTATAATGGATCCAATATTCAGTTGAGTTGGAACCAAAATGATAAAAGCATTCTTTTTGCTATTACTCTATAGAGAAATTGAATGGGAGGATGATTTTATTTTGGGGTTAGAGTGCTGCCAATGTCCCTAAATCCAAAAGAAGCTACAGTGGCTTGTCTTGAAGCCTTTTTATAACTAACACCTTTCTGTATTTGGCTTATAGGAACTGTTTTGAAGAAGTACAGCCTGCCTTCTGTTGCCAAGAGTTCTAAGTAAGAATTCAAAACTTCTGGATAAGACTTCTAGTGACTTTTGCATTCCTAGAGAAAGGAGCCTTTGGAACATGCCCTGCTTTTGAAATCCCTAAAAGAAAGTATACACTGTTGCTACTTAGTAATTACTTTGCTACTGTCAAAAATATTCCTTGCCACTGGTAATGATGGGAAACAGCAGTACATTTGCTAGCTATTTGAGGCTTCTAAGATGCCCAGTGTCCTCTACTTCCTCCTTTCCAACGACTGGCCTTATACTCTTTCCTGTTGGAGTAGAATCCTAAAACCAGCAGTCTTAATGTTTTCGTTTTGTGTTTTTTTTTAATTACTGAAACAGAAGCAAGTCAGGGGACTCCCAAATTAGTCCTTTTATTTTTCAACATGTGATTTCTGAAGCCTTTGGTGTTCAAAGAAGCACGGGATATTTCCATCTGACCTTTTTTGTTTGTTTCTTGTAACTTTTTTCCATTGATTTTCCATTTATTTTAACACAAGTCACTCTGGGTTGGTTTTAAGAGGTGTCTCACAGTTCTTGAGATTTGGAGAGTACTCGGCTTCCAAAGGGGACTTCACTCGTTTTCCAGCGTGCCAGGAATTTATTCCTGAATATGAAAGCCAGCCAGACCACAGAGTGACAGATTCATGGCTTGCATTATCATTACAAAAGAAATTCCATATGTCGTCTTATAACCTGTCATCTTAATTCATTTGTTGGGTATATATGTCATCTCTGATGCCATCAAACATTCCAAGCGTGGCCCTTGATGCTGAAATAATGGCCCATCTCTGCTCTAACTGAATTTGTTCCCATGTGTGTGTCTGTTGTGCTTGATTTGAATGTTTATTGAATGTATCAACAAGAACAATTGCCAAAATAAGAATGGGTTTTCCTTTATTGTAGATGTGTAGAACAAAAAACCTGGGGTAGTTACTTTGATTTAATGACAAGTCAAAATTGGTAGAATCTAATTACCAAAACTACCACTAACATTTACTTGGTAACACTGGTGTAGCTAATGAAAGTGTAGCCCACTGCAGAGGGCAGAATGATGCTCCAGAAGTGATGTCACAACAGGAAGTGACATCATAATTGTATTTTCATTATCTTTTTTCTGCCCATAACTTTTGATAGAATGAAGATATTACGCTCTGGTTTATTTCATTGCATTCTGCATTAAATTTCACATTGAACAGTATATAATACGATGGTATTATTCATACATACCAAGGTCTTCACCATTTTGGCAGCTAGTGTCAAGCTCAACTTGTTGCCCCACTAAAGCTTGCTGCCTGGTGCAATTGCACCTCCCTATACATCTTTAGCTACGCCTCTGCTCTATAACACTATCAATACACATAGTCCCAGAATTAGCAAAGGAAATTCTGAATTTACTGCAAGGTTATGTTGTGCATGGCACCCATTTGTCAGATGTCGCTACCTTATTTTAGATTGTATGCAGAACTGGGCACAAATTTTGTTGAAGTAGTTGGAAGGGGTGGCTAGGCACAGATTGGCTGGTGCTGTTTAGTATTACCAAAGAGAACATACCAAATTTTACTCAAGTCAGACTTGTGAGCGGCACATGTGTGTTGGGCACCTTTTTGTATGTATTGCCTACTTCAAAAGCTAAGTGAGAACCAGTTCACGGACATTATATTGGCTGCCACCTTGTTTTAATTGCTTGGCTTTGAAATGCATTATCAAGTAGGATTAGAGAGATAAAATTGTAATTAAGTTCTGATATTTGTTTCCATTTCAATAGCAGACTCTCTGTTCCACCTGTGGAGCAACGGCCGAGTATCTGGGGTGAATGCCCACCTAAATTTGCGACAAAACCCAACCGGGTCATTGCGCGAGAGGGACAGATGGGCAAATTCTCCTGTAAGGTAACAGGGCGACCCCAGCCACAAGTGACATGGTACAAGGTATGGTTGCCTGTGAGGTTGTTCTCCTTGACTGGTTTCTAAAATAAATATGACCAAGTACTTTATTACTCTAATTTGTGGTCACTGTGCTTGACTCGTGTTCTTTCGCTGGATCAACATTCATGAGATTTTCAAGCTGATCAGAGAAAATGAATTTCATCAACCTTAGGGCACAATCCAAGGCGTCCATTGTGCCAACATATGTGCATTGCATCTGCCCAGGGCTGTTGCAAATGTGCTGTAAAGCACACCTTTGCCAGCTGAAGAGGTGCTGGACCGATGCAAGCGCTTGCATCAACACAGGTGCACCCACGGAGCCCACAAGTTATCTGTTCCTGTGCTGGGTGAGTTCAGCCAGTGCAGGGGCTTTTTTTTGGGTGGGGGAGGGGTGGGCAGCCCAGGGTGAGGGGAGGGCGTTCGGTGGGCAGGGTGGCCAATGGAGTGGAGCCTGGATGCAGCCATGTCTCATCCAAACCCCTGGCCTGCATGGCCCCGATTCAGGCCGCTGCAGGAGAATTGGATTTGTGCCTGCAATTTTGCAGGCGCAGATCCTAGCAGCCCTTTTGGGCTGCCTATCTGCCCCTTGCCCTGCGCTAAGCTGCCGCCGCCTCTTAACTTGGTTAGGATGCAGCACAGGCCATCTGGCCTGCCTGTTCCTGCCCAAGTTAGAATTGCACTGTTACAGTCCTGCAAGTATCACTAATGAAGATTGTGATGAGATCTGGCAGAGCTATGCCATGAAGGCTTATCCAAGTAACCATGTCAAAAGGCGTGAGAGTTGGAATGAGAGAATGCCGACCCACTGAAATAAGCCACCCCACGTGTACATAGAAAGCTACTGTCTGAGTCAGACCAGGAAAGGATAACTTGGTGATTGCTGGATGGGGAATCTGTCTCTGAACAGGAACCAAATGTCTTGAGTGTTTCTGAACAGGGCCAAATAACCATTTCTCTAAGTGGTGTGTTTTGTTTTTTAAAAAAGCCACCCAGCCAGACTTCATAGGACCCTCATCCTAAGTTTAAGCCAAGGTAACTTGTCACTTTTGATATTTTGAATATGTCTCATCCTTGGTATAAGTCCATTGTCTAGAATGCCTGATCGCTTGAGTTAGAATTTGGCACTATATAAATACACCACAGAAATACTGGGGCACTGCTTTTCCTTGCTGGCTCTCAAGAAATAGGATGAAACATAGCTCTCACTCAACAAGGGTCATTGCATAGCTTTAAGTTGTATCCTCTTCATCGGCGTGAGACCGACTTGAATGCAATTCATAGAAGTAGGGCAAGACCTCATATGTAGCCTCTCTAACTATAAATCCAGTATAGCAGTGGTTTACAAACAGTGGGTTGCAAGCCAGTTTCAGGTGGGTCACAAAGCACCTAGAGCAGCCATATTGAAAATATGGGAAACGGGGATGTTGGAAAAGGGGAGGGCTGTTTGGTTGTTTTGCTTGTGTCAAGGTTGTAAATAGGCTTTATCCTCCCTATTTGGTTCACTTTGCTATTTAATTGGAAAATGCTGAGAAATAACCCAACCTATTGCTGCATTCTCAGGAAAGCAGTGGGCTCTGGCATCACAATGATGGCACCTCCGGCCATGACATCATTTCTGGTGGGTCCTGGACAGATTGTCATTCTAAAATGTGGGTCCCGGTGCAAAAACGTTTTGAGAACCACTGCAGTATAGGGCTTGTTGGTCATGATATATGTAAATTATGTCTGAAGCATTTTCAATCTCATGGTAAGATAAGCTAGGGATCCGACGACGTGAATGGACAAGCAGAGCACAAGTGCAGAGGTTTTGAGCACCTGCCTTGGTGGCAACTTCAGGACTTCAGGCATCGCCATAGGCAAGAATTTTGTTCACATTCTCTAATTTGGTAAAATAGCTGTGAATAGGGAATGTCCAAGACCCCTGATTTCAAAGCCCAGATAACTTGAAATGTCTCTGAAGTAAATCAAATATCTGAGTTACTAACATCTGATATAAAAGGACATACCTTGGTAGTCTATAAGCATTCCACAGAGAGTACTGGGCTAGATGACAAAAGCAGAGAAAATGGTGGTAGGTGAAGTGATAATTTGTCAGAAAATGCATCTGTCAACCTGTGGTGTTTTTCATGGTGCCCGTAGGGTGATCTTCAAGTGCAGCAAGATGATCGTTTCAACATGTTTGAGAAAGCAGGCATTCAGTTTTTGGAGATCCAAAATGCTCAGCTGGCCGACGCTGGAATTTATACTTGCACAGTGATGAATAGTGCTGGGAAAGCTTCTGTATCTGCAGAGCTCATGGTTCAAGGTATGGTTAAAACAGACTAAAAGGGAAAGAATGCAGGCATGCCAGCTAAAAGTTTTCCAAGAGCTGAGCCAATTCCTCCCATTTGTCCTTTTTCCCCTCCCTCCCCCCTCTTTGCTTTCTTCAAAATGACAGTTAAATCTAGGTCCAAGCATACAGTTCATTTTTTAAAGAAAGCATTTGCTGCTTAATCTAGTGGAAGAAAGTGCCTGAATCATTCTGAGACCTTTCTCCTCACTTCAGCCGTATTGCAAATATTGCATGTATTTAATTCTGGAAAGTGAAACATTCTGGACGTATGATTTGCTTTTGATGCTGGTTTCTGAAGCTCTAAAGATTCATTGCCGGGTGCGGAGAGCAGAAACATTAATGTTCACTGCAATGAGACCAGGGTAGTGTGTTCTCCTTATTAGAAATGAGAATTTTGCATATTATACAGAATCTTACAACTTTGGCAAACTACAGGGTATACCTAGAGCCAGCGACAGCCCCCCCACCCCCACCCCATGCTCACACATGTCAGCTACCCTGGTCCTTGCTCATACACAGAAGTCAGGCAGGGAATTATTCAATGAAAAATTATCTGATTCTTTTGCTGCCCTGTATGAGCTCAGCAGTGACCTTGGAGTGTCCCCAACTGCTAGTTACCCTTGCAACCCTTGTAGCCCTCTGTGCTGGACAAATTCTGGCCAGTTTCGAACCTCCCTTTTCTGGGCAAGGTAATTGAGGGGTGGTGGCATTAGAGATGTATCATGACATTCTATCCTGCCCAGTGACCCAGAAGTGACATGCAGGCCTTAGAAAGGCTTCTAGATGCCAGCATAGAAGACCTTTGGTGTTCGGGTGAAGCTTGGCCTCCCCTGATCACATGTCCCTGGTGGCATCTCAGTTCCAGAGGATTCTGGAGGAAATGTATTGGACTATTTCTGGAGGAGCAAGTGTGTGAGGTCCTCTTAGATCCTTAGCTGCTCCTGGATTACAAGATGGTTTTGCATTCTGTCTAAACCTAGCCAAAGTCAGCATTTGTAGCTGGTATTTTTGAGGTTGCGTATTAGTACATGAGTTAATGTTCTAAGAGTAGGATGGGCATTCTAAGGCAATAGTTTTAGTGGGTTTTAAAACTAAAAGGAAAGTTTTAGTTTCCTTTCCTTTGGAGGAAAGATATTTCTGGAATATGTTCGTCTATAAATGTAATTATGATGCAGATGGGAAACAAATAGGTACACTGATAGAATTCATCACCCAAAGCAACATGGAGCACTCTTGGAGCCTCAAGGTCAAAAGCTATAGAATCGTACAGTATTTCTTTCTTGTGCTAGAGTCCAACAGCCTCCTTTGCAATTCTCTTGGCTTGCTTCAGACACTGGTATCACACGTTCACTCCCTCTCCCTGTGCTGTAGAACAGTTTGAGCTAACCATCCAGATGGCTGAAGATTGCTTATGAACTAGCATTCCTTGGTAGTGGCCAATGGGAGTTCATGAGAAAGCTAAAGGGAGACATTGAAGAACAGGATAGCATGATCCATAGCACAGTGTTTCTGTGAAATTGGCAGAAAACGTAGTTTGTGTCATTCTTGGAAACAATGTATGTGTCTCAAGGTCAGTATAGTAAAGGATCTTCATAAATTAATGAGTATATTCTTTGGTTGCAAAAAACTAGTCCTTGCCAGTTTGTCTCACACGGAGTGCAGTTAATTTATGTCGGCATGTGATAGAGCTGGTGATGTGTACAGAAAAATTGTTGGGTCTCTTTAAGAATTATCTTATGCCACTGGCTACTTCAGACATGAACTTGGAGACCGCGACTGCTACATTTATTCTTGACCTCTTTTGGTTTGAGGTACCCAGCTTCTAAAGCATCTTCTAAAAGATGTGGGAAGGAGCGTTCTAGTGGAGTTCTTGCAGCCTGCTGTTAACCTCTTCAAACCTGCTCATGGATGTGGCTACAGAGGTGCAGAGGGTGCAATTGCACCAGGCGACAAGCTGAGCCTGACACTAGTGACCAAAATTGTGCAAACCTTGGTAATCATACCATGTTATATATAACTGGAAAGGTAATTTAATGCAGAATGCAATGAAATAAACCAGAGTGTCATATCTTT
Organism: Lerista edwardsae; assembly: GCA_029204185.1. Lineage (NCBI taxonomy): Eukaryota > Metazoa > Chordata > Lepidosauria > Squamata > Scincidae > Lerista > Lerista edwardsae. The sequence continues at coordinate 10,611 of JAJKFI010014015.1, forward strand.
ACTCTATCAAAAGTTATGGCTCCAAAACCGGAAAAAAATATAACTTTCATGTAAAAATTGTGGTTTGTTAAAACTGCGATTTGTAAGAATAATACTGTCATGTTATACAGGTGGAGCTTTTTTGTCCACGAGGGTTTCATTCCAGGAACCCTTGTAGATGCCAAGAAACATGTTAAATGAAATCCATTTACAAAACAAAGATGTCCCTGTCAGGCCCCCGGCCTTCACTGTGAGGTTGGCATGGAGGTGAGAGGGTGGGGTCGGAGCCTCTCCAGCCTTGCTGGGCAGGGAGAGACGAGTCCTGGTTGGGAGGGTCCTGGGGATCAGCTGGGGAAGCCTCAGAGGGAGTACGAGGAGAGGGGGTTGCATCACCCTGGATCCTCTTCCCCGGGAGCGCAGAGACCATCTGACCTCTGCTCTCCTCCAGGGCCTTAGCCCGACTGCCCTTCCTCACCAGCTGCCAGTGGTTTTAGAGAGGAGCCCCGCCCCTGGAGCAGGCCCTGTGTCCCCTCCCACCTTGGGTCAGAGGGGATTCTGCTGCAGGCGGACTCTACTCTCTGTGGGTGGGAGCCCTGCTCGGTGCTCCTCCCCGCCACTTGGAGGTGCGGCTGGGCCCCCAGATACAGGCCTCCGTCACCTTGACCCAACGTTGCAGGGGCCCGGCCATGCCGCCCGTCAGGCAGGTGACGAGATCGAGGAGCCACCTGTTCTCCCTGTCCGACCTGGGGGCGGGGCCCCGACTGGTGCCCGCAGGGGCAGCCGCTCCCTGCTTGCCTCCGGCGGCTGGACCAAGGTGCCCGTGGATGTCTCCCGGCACACCCGGGGAGTGGGCCCCCATGCTGCCGGGCTGGTTGGCCACGGAGCTGCGCACCTCGGCTGGTCGGAACCCATCACCTCCCCTTGGTGCGCCAGGACGAGGCGTAGCATCAAGGCGGGCTCGTCTTACCTCTGCCCGGCCGAGCCCCTGGAGCAGCCCCGTCCTCGAGTTCCGGAGGGTGTCCGGCAGCTGCAGGTAAGGACGGGGCTTCCAGGGGACATGAACAGTCTCTTTTAAAGACAAAGTCTTCCCAGTCAGCGATTAAGGGGAAAAAAAAGCTTCTCTTACCATGGCAACATGGCTCTGTTCTGAGATTAAGACTTCTTCAATTTGTCCTGGAAGTGATTAATTACACTTAGCATTGCTCCAGGCCAGGGGAGGAGGTCTTTCAGAGCTAATTCTCACAATTTGTGAGAATTTCTGCTGTTGTGTTGCCATGGTAAGAGAAGTTTTTAAAAAAACAACAACAACACTGACTGCTAATTAAAGTAACTTGTTTAATCTAAACAAAGGGCACATCTTCCCTCCTGCTCATCAAATCAGCGGATGGGAAAACTGGGGATCAGAAGGCTCTACCAGTGTATATCATTCAGTGCAGAATTTCATTCAGAATGCAATGAAACAAACTGGAATGTAGTATCTTCATTCTGTCAAAGGTATGGCCAAAAACAACAACAACACCCCAGAACGAAAATACTACTGTGACTTAACTTCCAGGGCATCATTTTGCTCTCTGCACTGGGTTTCCCATTCATTAGCTATGCTCCTGAAACTGCTTGTGTGAACTGCCAAACCTGAGGTTTTCCCCTCATCGATCTTCCCTTCAGTTCTTTCTGTAGTCTCTGGAAAGATGAGTTGGAGGGGCTGTCCCTCCCAGCTGCATGCTTTCACACCATATGTATATCTACTATCTGGACCACTTTTCCATGGCTCTTGTCATGAGGGACGAGAGCTGGCAAGCTATATTTATTACGTGCACTGTTTGCTTCTGCCAGTAACTGAGGGTTAGCCTTTACAATGCTGGTGAAATAAGAACTTCTGTCAGATTCTTCAACCTCCTAGCTCCCCTCAAAATACCTCAGGAACGAGCAGCAGGAAGCCCAGTGAACCATAGCCCAGAATGAGGAAAGGGAAAAACAACTGCAGCACACACACACAGTGTTGGGATTCAAATAAATTAACAACCGGTTCTATGATGTCATAGCCGGAGCCAAAAAAAAACTGAAGCCAGCGAAGCGAGTGGGCAGGGCCCGGCCATTTAACAACCGGTTCTATAGAACCTGGGCGAACCCCCTGAATCCCACCACTGCACACACTCAATCTGTCACGGGATTGCTGTTTGTGTTTACTGAACACATTTATATTTGTCCTTCTTCCAAGTTGTTCAGGGCAGTTTTCACAGGATTTTCATTTTAACATATAAAGAGAGATTAAACTCAGAGCTAGTGGTCCCCAGTCTCACCCAGTTTCAGTTAGCTTTGTGAGTGAGGATTTGGACTGTGGTGTGCTCAGCTTCTTGGCTTTTTCCTCTTCAAACTTTAAATGCGGGTTGGGTTCCCACTCTAGGAATTTCTTGGAGCTTTCCATATGGAAAGCTAGTACAAAAGGCCATTATGTGTTTACCATACTTGTCTTTATCAACTCATTTTACAGCTTCAAGCTTTTCATTTGTAGTTCTTTTTGTTACACTGCAAAATCAGATAATAAACTGTTACACAATCAGAATTAATATTATTTTAAGCAAAGCCATGTAGGCCTCTTGTATTATATAAACTCCTTCCAAGTTCTGTCCCAACGTGTTTTGTGTCCCGTTCCCCCCTACACTTATTTTTCCACTGGGAAGGGGATCAAATGGCCTCTTAAATTGATAGGATCATGTAATGTTGCTGCATCTGAAGAGACAGATGGAGTTTTCAAAAGCTTTTGTCACGGTCTTATCTGATCTAATCATTATTCAGCTAAGATGCAGGTTTTTTTCTTTTTGACAAAAAGTAATCTTATTTTTTGCAATGCTATATTTTGCCTGGATGCTCTTATAGGTCCTGGTGGACAGTCTGCTATGTAACACTCTGTTCATTATCTAATTGGAATGTTCAAAGAAAAGTATATTTTTGTTTCATGCATCCTGTGGCAATGTAGGATCACTAAATGCAAGAGGACAGGGGTCCTTTAGTAGTTGTGTAAAAGAAAGATTTTCAGTTGTGGTTTTGATGTATAACCATATAAGGCTTCTTTATGCTGAGGCAGATCCTCAGTCCATCTAGCCCAGTGTTGCTTATGCAGGCTGACAGATACTGGACTGAGATTTCATAGCACTGCCAGCTCGAGATGCTGAGAAGTGAACCTGGGGCCTCTTTGGTGCAAAGCATATTCTCTGTTGCTGAGCTACTGCCCCATCCAGTCCTACGGCCATATCTTTTACACAACTCCCGAAGATAAACAGAAATCTTTCTCACATCTGGCTACTGTGTTGTAGTCGCTGCCTAATTCACAGTGAATTCTGTAAATTCTTGTGCATGTGTTGTCTTTCTACCAGTTCAACAGTTACACATGTGGCAATAATGAAATGCTGAGGTGGTAGACTGGACTGCATTTCTTCAGGTTGCCATTGGGGTAAATCACGTATTTTTGAGTGCTCTCATACAATTAAAATGCCCCTACAAATATAACACTGGAACAACAAGTAAAGATAATTTTTTCCCTGATGTTCCTTTTGGAGGCCATTCAAAAGTGGTATCTCCCACCTGCTCTCTGAAGTGGTACAGGTTGTTCTGCTAGCTCTTCTACACTTCCTGCTTCAGTGGTAGACCAGACCTTTGATGGGCTTTAATTTGTGCCATGCCATGTCTATGCACCAGTATCTACTTTTTAATATTCAGTCCTGGAAGCTGGAGGGGTGAATAGATTGCAAGTGTCCTGATCACAGGTACAAAGTGCATTTCACTTACCACCAATTGCAGTAAAATATAAAGAAATACACTAACTGTATATTGAGGATCAGCAAGAAAGGCCTTCCTGATCACAATGTACTATTTTTGGTTGGAGTCGAACTAGATTTTTTTTTTCCTAGAAATAAAACATTGAGGTTTTAGTATTCTATAAGAAATTTAGTATGAGTAACTAAACTCTATCTGTCTTGTCTGAATAAAGATCTCTGAACTAGTAATATGTTTCATAGGTTTTTAATGTTTCATCATACATAATAATAGGGACAAGGAAATTTAAGGTTTGTATTTGCTTATCAGAATTAATATTTTTTTATTCCTTGTTTTTCCTTGTTTAGCAGAGTTTAATTGATGGTTCAGGTGTATGATGGGCACATGATTGAGATCTTTTGTGCATTTTGCAGTTCTGAAACACCAATTCAAAAGTGAATAGTGAAAAATTTTGTACTGATATGTAATTAGAAAGAAGCAGTAGTGTAATGGAAGCAATGGAAACCCATTTCATCTCAGATTCTGATTGAAATCTTGGATTCTGGTAGGGGGAGAGGTTTTTGCAGACCAGAATCCATCTGATTCTAGCATGCTCTAGATGCAAACCCAAAATAGCCTGAGAGATGAGCTTTTTTCATATAATCATGTAGGTTAAATAAATGCTTTCTGTTAAAAGTCAGTGGCAGTGCAATGGTTATTTCCAGTGTTGTTGCACTCCACTCTATAGAAATACTGAACTGTTTTGAACCCTTATTACAGACTGTAATGTGAAACAAAAATCTACAAACTGGAATATGTTAAAATGGGAAATGACTTGGAATGACAGTGGGCTCTCTTGAGGTCCTTTATTTAAGCATGTAAGAACAGAAAAGCCTTGCTGGATCAGGCCAAGGACCCAGTTAGTCCAGCTTCCTGTATCTCACAGTGGCCCACCAGATGCCTCAGGGAGCAAACAAAACAACCAGATACTTGTATCTCACTGCCACTCCCCTGCATCTGGCATTCTGAGGTAGCCTATTACCCTTGCACCATCCACCAGACTGTGGTTGGGGTTTAACTTTATTAAACACACGTGACTGGTTTAAGTCATGAAACACTGTCTCTCCCTCTCCAGTCCGGTAGGCAAAAAAAGAAAAGAAAAGAAAAGAAAAACTGCCTTCCATGGCCAATTTGGATGACAGAAACAAATTTCCTACCCGGCCCTCATGATGAGTGATCAGCTAATCTTAGACTGGACATACCCACCATAGCTTGTAACCATGATGGAGTTTTCCTCCAGAAATCTGTCCAATCCCCTTTTAAAGGCATCCAAGCCAGATGCCATCACTACATCTTGTGGCAAGGAGTTCTACAAATTACACGCTGGGTAAAGAAATACTTTGTTTGTTCTGACACTCAGCTTTAGCGGATGTCCCCTGGTTCTGGTATTGTGTGAGAAAGTGTCACGTTGCAGCCCCTTTGGGGCTCGCTGGGGTGGGCGGCGAAGGAGCCCTTTGTGTATGTGGTGGGACTCAGGCTGCAGCGGCAATCAAGAACTGAGGCAACTAGCTCCTTTTTCCCATTGTATTAGCGGAGGTCCCTTTCAGTTTCCACACAATCTTCACAGCATCACAGGTGATATACACACGCACATTACAACAATCCAGGCACTTTGGCCTAATCCCTTTACAGCATTTACAGGCACTTTGGCCTAATCCCTTTCATCCACCACAGGGAGCAGCAACCCTCTACCCACACACAGTTCACCGCAGGGAGCATTCCCACTCCACCTGCACACTCCTGTAGTCCCCCTTCTGTCAGCAGTCCTCATGGGCTGGAGTCTCCATCCCTCCATGTTGGGCTGGCCAGTCTCCATAGCGTGGACACCCCTTGGGTCTTCCTGTGGCAGGCACATGACCTGCGATCTCCCAGCTTTCCTCTGGTGTTCCCCTTCCTTCCTTCCTTCCTCTTCCTGGGTTTATGTGGGCTGCCTCCTCTCCACGGTTTGGCTCCTTCCAGCACTTGGCACAGGCCTCCCCTCAGGGTGGCTCCTGCCAGCACTCAGCAGAGGCCTCACCTTGGCCCTGCTCCCGCCAACCCCTGACAGAGGAAAAAGAGATTCCCTCTATCTATCCACTCCCTGCATAATTTTGCACTTCTCAATCATGTCCCCCCTCAGGCACCTTCTTTCTAGATTGAAGAGCCCCAAATGCTGTAACCTTTCCTTGTAAGGGAGGTGCCCCAGCCCAGTAATCATTTTGGTTGCTCTCTTCTGTACTTTTTCTAATTCCACTTTTTTTGAAAAGTGTCCTTTTTGAGATGTGGCAACCAGAACTATACGCAATACTCTGTGTTGTGGCCTTACCATCGCTTTGTACAGTGGCAATACAGTATTGGCTTTTATGCGCAATCCTCTTTTTAATTATCCCTAGCATGGAATTGGCTTCCTTCACTGATGCTGCACACTGGGTCGACAGTTTCATCAAGCTGTCCACCAGCACCCATCAGCTCAGAACCCATCAACCTAAATATGAATTTTTGATTTTTTTTGACCCAATGTACGTTACTTTGTACTTATTCACATTGGAATACCTCTGTCATTTTGCTGCCCATCCTCCCAGTTTGGAAAGCACCTATTTGCTCTTGATGCATTGAATATTCTAGGCTTAATGTGGCATTTTATTTTCTTATCTCTATCCAGAAATAATTCAATGGTGATTTTTTTTTAGTCTGGTCAGTCTAATTCTTGGGAATGGAAGTAAGTTTTGTTTGCCTGACATGGAAGCAAGTGAATATAATTTTGAGTCAAATTCTTAGCAATGGCAATTTGTGTGTGTGTGTGTGCACACCCACACGCACAACAAACCTCAGTTGTTTGTTCTCATTCAGTATTTTGTTCTGTAATACCTTTTTAATATTTCTTTATTTCAGGTTCCGATAAAAGAAATGTGTGTGCTCATACCGTATGGTAGGTTTCTTCAGGTTTTCTCCCCTCATTTTAATTGTATTATTTATTTATTTATTTATTTGAAGAATTTATACTCTGCTTTTCCCATGCCGAAGCAAATGCCCAAGGCGGCTTACAGAGAACAACAAAATGCAATGTAACCACAATAAGTAAAACACATTGAAACAACAGCAACATTAAACATTAATGGGAACCCAGAGTGTGCATAAGAATGAAGCAGCTAGATCCAATTCTCCATACCAAATCGTTTGGAGGATGGGAAAACAATTGACCAGGGGAGTGAATAAACATTGACACTATACCAGAGGGACAGAAGGCAGACAGCCACACAATCATCCAAAGACCAGACAAAATAGGTATGAAGTGATCAAACTGCGTCAAAGCCTCTAGACCCTGTAACCGCTTGGGCTGCTGCATTTTGTACTAACTGTAGGTTCCGAACTGTTCTTTAAGGAAGCACCACATACAATGCATTACAGTAGTCCAGCCTTGAAATCACGAACGCATGGACCACTGTGGCCAGGTCAGAATGGCACAAGTATGGTCGTATGAGTTCCAAATTTAAAAAAATTGTCTGCTTTGAAACCTTAACACACTTTCTGCATGTCAGCAAGTCCTTTGCATTGAAGTTCTTACCACTTAAGAACTATTTACTAGTTAGAGATTTCCTTGGATTGCCTGACTTCTTGCAGGAGGGATTTAAGAATGTTGTGAGACAATTAGATTTGTGCTAACAGGCCTCCTTGCATCTGCCTGAATATATTTGACCTAAACAGGCAGAGGCGGCATCGGAATAATGGTGCTGAGCACATAGTCAAAGTTTGTTGCATGGTAGGCTCCTATTTCCTCCACGTTCCCCCCAAACCCAATTTACTGACCTTATGAAGGGGGCAATATTTCAAGGTAGACTTAAAAAATAACAAAGGAAACCCAAATCTTGGAATGCTTTACAGTCCTATGAGTTGTTGGTCCAAATTTTCTGCAGGTGGTTGTGGTGGTTATTCCTAAAATTGCTAGATGCTGTACAAAAATAATGCGGAGTCTTGCTGCAAGCACAGCAATCTAAAGTTCTAAGTTAGGCCAGAATGCCAGATGAATTGGGCATTGGGCAGTTGCCTATTCAAGGCTTTACCCAAAAGCAGAATTTATATTAAAGTAATACATTACATTAGCCCTGCTGTCATACCCATGGTGAGTGTGTGTGTTCACTTGAAGTTCTGCATGGAGTCAACCCACAAACAGCTGTGTGTGTAGTGTTTTGAGAATGTTTTTTTTAATGTTCTCAATTGTGGTGAAAGATTTCTATGTGCTTCACTTGTATGTTCATTAAATCCATGTACAGTACATAGTCAAGCAAACACAAATAGAGGGGGCAGAGCCTGCTACCATTTTCCTTTTTCCTGAACATGGGTTCAGCTCACCTGGATATAAGGCGAGGACTACTTAGTCAAAACATTAATATTATTAAAGGATTGTCTAAACTGTCTGACTGTGGTTCTTCAGTATGTCAGGCAGGGATCTTAGCCCTGATGCCTATGTTCCTTTCACCTGGAGACTGAACTCGGGACTTTCTGCATGTAAAGTGTGTTATCTTTCAAAAATATTCTTCTCATTCCTTATGAACTATGACAGGTACCACTTACATTATGTGAGATCTCAATTTGAATCATCCCTCACAAAATTATTCCTGACATGCACAGAAGTTGCGCATCAGAATGAAGTTTTGTGTATAACACTTATTACAAGTGTGGGAGAGAGCTTTTGCCATAAAATACTAATGGCCAGGTTAAAATTTGATTTGCTAGTTCTCTCTTCATCAAGATGGGTCTAAATTTGTTATTTCAAGCTGCTGTTCAACTCTGTTAAGAAAAATGTTTTGTTTCAGCACCTCAGCAAAATCCACCATCACAACCAAAGCTGTTGAAACATCAGAGTTCAGAAAGGCCACTAGCAATGGATTTGTTCAAGAACTCAAATCCACTACCACAGAACTTTTGCTTGAATCCAAAGAACAGCCAATGGTGAAGAAAGAGCTTGCCCTTGTTTCATCCAAAGAAGTCAAACCAAGCAGGCTGGAACCGGTGAAGGAACCCAGTACGGAGTTGCCCAAAGAAGATGCAAGAGGTTATCGTGTCCTGCAAAAAACATCAAGCACCATAACTCTACAGTCTGTTAAAGTACCAACTCGACCAAAATCAGAACTGAAAACAACTCGTTCTAGACTGGAAGATGATGAGAAAAAGGCAAAGCCACCAATGCCAACTGGTTGGCAGTCTGCCTGTTCTACCAGGCCTGGTGGTCTTCGGACTAAGGAATTGGAAGACCATGTTGGATTAAAGAAAAAATTAACAGATGTCAAGAGGGAACCTCAGGGGATTCCTCCCCAGTTTGAGAGTCGCCCACAAAGCCAAGAAACACTAGAAGGAGAAGATGTCACATTCAGATGCAAAGGTAAATAGATGCAAAGTGAAAAGACTTATTACTTGGGTCTCATATACACTTAGGTCTCATATACATTAGAGTAAGAAATACGGTGGTAGAATCAAATGGTCTGTGCAACTTTAGGCTGCAGATATTGAGAGTAACTTAAAAAACATTTCCTTATGTAAATAATTCCCTACAAGTAGAACATTAGCATAGCAAAGATCAAACTTGGCTAGAATCACTCTTCCTGATCTGTTAGCTTTTTTACATGGGCAAACATTTTGAAAAGTGTGTCCCAGCTGCAAGATGAAGTGTACTGTCCTGGGTATCATCTCAAGAGTTGATGACCTCATTCTACTGCATATGTTGACCAAGTCCAAGAATTGAGTTGATTCAGAGTGCAATCCTAACCTGGAGTTTGACCAGCACAGTTAGGCCAGCAAAGTGTGGCTGGCACAAGGGTCACCGTAAAGTATGTTTGGATCAGTCTCTGAGTCAGAGAGGCCAGCACACAGACGTGCGCCATCCTCCAACTCTGAGAGTGGTCCAAATGCGCTTTATAATGGCCCTTGTGCTGGCCAAACTTCGCTAGCCTAATTGTGCCAGCCTAAATCCAGGGACCTGGTGGCACAGCGGGTTAAACCGCTGCTGCTGGGCTTTCCGACCGGAAGGTTGGGAGTTCAAGACTGCGCGACGGAGTGAGCTCCCGTTGCTTGTCCCAGCTCCTGCCAATCTAGCAGATCGAAAGCCCCTAAATACAAGTAGATAAATAGGGACCACTTTGGTGGGAAGGTAACGGCATTCTGTGCGCTATGGCGTAGAGTCATGCTGGCCACACGACCACGGAAGCTTGTCCTCGGACAAACGCCAGCTCTACAGGCTTTGAAACGGAGATGAGCACTGCCCCCTACAGTCAGTCACAACTAGATCATTCGGTCGTGGGGAAACCTTTACCTTTAAATCCAGGTTATTTATTTATTTATTTTATTTATTTAAGAAATTTCTACCCCGCCTTTCCTCTGCCAAGGCAGATGTCCAAGGCGGCTTACAATAGGTTAGGATTGCACCCTCAGTTGTATGTGGCTAAGATAGCAAAATAATGGTGATTTGAATGCTTAGGCCTATCAGTGTAATATGTTTCAGTCACTGATAATGAAAGTGATATTGATTCACAGCCTTTGGACATAATGGGCCTTACTTATGAGTAGATATACTTATGACTGCAATCTTATGCATACTTATTCATAAATAAGATCCACTATGTTTGGTTTGGGCTTACTCTCCTGTAAGTGTGTTTAGGCAAGTAACCTTCACAAAATGTAGCAGATGTTTTTGCGACTGTGTAATGTGGTGACTGTTCTCTTTAGTAAAATATAAAGAAAAAATTCAACAGTTCAAGACTTGCATGTAGGTTGCTTATAGCAACATCACGAGCACTATACTCCAGTTAAAATATGGAATAATTGTTCCATTATAAGTCTGTTTTGCCTTCTTTCTCAAAACGATGTGTTACATTCTTACTGCTGAGCGGGTAAAGATTCTTCTTGCTTAATAATTGAGCTGTGATGAACTAGTTTCAGGGAAGCCCAAGGCAAATGTTGAATGGTTCAAAGAAGGAACACAAGTTGAAGCAGGAGACACAGTTCAGATATATGAAGAGGATGGGGTCCATTGTTTGTGTTTGAAAAAAGTCCAGTTGGAAAACAGTGGGTCTTACTGTTGCACAGCCTCCAATGCTAGAGGCCAGGCTTCAACCAGGTGGATATTAACGGTAAAAAGTAAGTATGTCATTTATAGCATAACTTGTCCTGGTGAGTGCTTTTAGGGCTGGGCTAATGCAGAACACGAATGGCTGTCTTCTGACCTCAGAGAAGGAAAAAGCAGACACAGTACAGAATGTATAGTGGTTCATAGAGACTTTTATGATTCAGAAAGCTGGTTTCGAGTTTAGCTTTCATATTATTAGACTGCTAGTGTAATCATGTCTACTCAGCGATATGCCCCATTTAGTTCAATAACATTTACTTCCGGGCACTATAGCATTGCAACCTGATCATTGCATCTTTTCGCTGATGTAATATACATGTTTCCATTGGCTGCTCTCTACCTGTAGCACTAACTTTCCTAACAGTACTAATATAACAGCTAAACTATTTTTCAGCTTTTATCTATTTAAACTATACCCTGCTTATAGTTGAAGCTCTCAAAGCAGTTGGCTAAAATCTTTCTGTATGATCCACATGATGAGGTAGATGGGTATGGATAGGTGTTTCACTGGAAAGAGCTGGTAAGAGAAGGATTAAGCAGTGTCTTCCTCCCACTCCTCTCTGGGAACCATGCCCTTATGAGGGTTCTTTGCAAAGAGCAGATAGGCTGTCAGACTAACATTGCCTCTAGTATAATGTGTAGCTTGGTCTTTATACCTAATAGGTTGCAACCATTTCTGAAGTTCTTGAGGACTGGTGACTTGGCCTGACATTTTGTTAATGAAGCTCTGGTCACATTAGCAAAATATTCTTGATGTGTTACCATTGCGCATGTAAAGAATCATGTTTCTATAGCCCAATAGGTTCTTAATTTTGCTAATGGTGTGCTATTCTGCTCATAGCCTTAGGGTTTGTTGTGCCTATAATGACATTTTCTTCTGCTTTGATTTGTAGGGCCTAAGGTGAAGGAGGTTGCTCCCCATTTTACCAGTGTATTGAAATCCTGCAATGTGAGTGAAGGGCAGGATTTTGTGCTTCAGTGCTCAGTTGAGGGTACACCTGTGCCTCAGATCACTTGGCTCCTCAATGGTAAGACAACAGTCTTGCTCAGAAAATATCATTTATCTGCTCTGGGTGCTCAGATGCTCTGTAAATATGGGTCATGTTCACAACATGATCAATCTGTTATGAGGAGATTAACAGTGTCTATGAAAAGATTAACAGAGAGATCATTCTAATAATCCTGGGGCTGCTTCTGCTAGGAAGGCAAAACTGCTCTGAGGCAGTTCTTTGTCACAGTTGCCTCCAGTTGCCTCCAGGCAGGGTGTGGTGCATAATCTGTTGGAGAGAGTTCTGAGGGAGAAATCAGTTTGCTGCTGTTTTATTGAACATCCAGCAGGGGTCATTTGTGACAAGGCTTGAAGTGCATGACTACTTGTGCCTTTTAAGAGTTGGTTTTATTGTGCTAGAATGCTTCACTGTCAACAGCTTCCAGGAGGACCATTTTGAGCCATTTAGAGGCAGGGGCAGGTGGGAGGGCCCAAGGTAAAGCTGTTCTGTTTTATTTGGCCCACTGGCCTACAGCCTATAGAGATCCCATTTGTAGCAGCAAGCAATCTGCTCACTTCCCAAAGTGCGGGGCCCAATGTGACAACATTGGTCACATTGGCTTAGGCTTAGTTAATACATCTGATGAATTGACTGCTCCATATACCTGGTAGAGGCTGGAGATGCCTGTTTGTGACCCTTTGTGCAGCAGGAAACTCTAGATTAACAAGCCGCCTGCCTGCCTCCCAGCCCCCCTCCCTCCTTCCTTGCAATGGTCCTCTAGGAATGGAAGATCCACTTCCTTTCTCACTAGGGCCTTGCTTAGGAAGTAGAGTCTCCATTCCTAGAGGGCCCTTGTGAGGAAGGAAAGAGAGCTGACTGACACTACAAAGGGAACCCTGTCTAGGGGAAGGCTGGGAGGCAAACTCACAAAAACTTTAACTAGCATATTTGAGTAACCATCAACCTCTGTTCCCTGTGAGTGCCAGGAACAAAGTTTCTGCTTGTGCTTCTTGTCCCAGCCCCCAGGACTCACAAGACGTTGCTCATCTCTTTTGCTTCTGATCATGATACATAGTTGTTTATACATAATTTGGAAACAGACCTGGGTGAATTGTAAACTGTAGATGAATCGCAAGGCTTCTTACAGCTCTCAAAATTTACCTTCTAGAACATGATTTTGCTTAAGGATCAAGCTGGCTAATTGCAATATCCTTGTGAATGCAAACAATCTGCTCCTTTCTGTCATGGAAGAATATGTTGCAGGAAAGGAAAGCTATCCTTAACCAAATAAAGGAGAAAGTTGCATTCCTGGTCTGTGACTGTGAACTCCAGGCAGGCTTAATGCTGTTCCAGGCAAAATGATGCACATACAGTACACAACCTCTAGTAAGATATCGATCACTTAAATAGCTCTTGCTTGGTGTTCGGAATTTACAAATTAGAACATTTCCATATTGGGTCAAACTTTGATCCTGTGATCCCCAAGACTGGAATAAACATTCTGTAGCTTTATAGTGTAGGATTCATGGGGCATAGATGGTACTTGCCCAGTTCCTTCAGTGTCTGGCCAGAAAACGCTTGGCATAGTTTTAAACCTGGGCCAGAACTTCAGCAAAGGAAAATGCAGTTAAGTTTTTTTTTTTTTATGGCACAGCTAGCAGAAGTTCCAGTACTGAATTCTCCAAGCAATATTAGTATCCAGAGAATGAGAAAGGCAAAAGGCTTCATGACCAGTGTACATGGTTGCATGTGGTCAACATATAGTATATGCAAAAGTAAGATGAGGCTGTGTTATTTGAGGACAAATTGATGGCAACAAGGAGAGCCTTATTTGTGATGGCGCTATTGCTCTTGAGCTTCCAAGAGAGCAGGCAAGCCAGAAGTTTTATATTTAGATGTTAATAAAAATGTTTTATCAGGCCTTTGGAAGGTGAGGACTTAATGAAGTGGCTTATTAGTTCTGATATGGGGTGTATAGTTGGGGGGCTTTAAAGTTGTAATATGTTTACATTGCTTGCATTGTTCATTGTGTGTGTTGCCCTGTGATTCTATGGGATCATGTTTTATAGCACATCCATTTTAAGAGAGTAAAAATAAATAGGCGAGCATCCAGGCCAAGGCATTCAGCATTTCACGGTCAGTTTAATATCAAGGGACAATGGAAAGGGTTGGTCACCAGTGCTTCCATTTCTGCAAGAAATGCCAGTATGGCAGAGTAGTTAGAAAAGTTCCACAGAGGATTTTAAGAGTTGGATCAGATGTATAGATCAGGTAGGTAGAAGAAGCATGTCGGAGAAAGGGACTCCCCGGATAAGGCTGGCCAGTGATTAGCGTGCACGTACCCCCTTGCTTTTTACTGAACCAGCAGCTGAATGGGCAAAACTCCTTAGTAGTTTGAATCCATTGCCACCATCTCAGGCTACAGAGAACAGGCAGAAAGTTATCCCAGGAAAACTCCCTTCTCAAGAGAGTACTGAACCCCATCAATTCTTAGTAAAAATCCACAATAGTGTCTGTTGGGTGGATATGACAGTCCCATGAGCTGTCATATGTCTTAACTACCCATGAGCATGGACCAGACAGATAGTCAAATTGTAACCAAGGTAGTTTATTAAAAGCCCAAACGAAAAGGGATTAACAAATTGGGGTGAAAAGGTTGAATATTAAAGTACAAGCAGACTAGTGGAATATGACTGAGCTGGGCTGGAAAGTATAAATGTTTTTGACAAACAAATGCTTTCACTAGTACTGTCTGCATATGCTTGCCAGCAACCAACCAACCCCTGACACCAGACATTGGGAAACTGAGGGCAAGATCTTTCATGCTGGTCAGGGTGCATGGGAGGGGGATGTATAGAAGGAGCTGGTCCTTATGATTCCCAGTTTCTAATCCATTTACAGCATAATCCTATGCATGTTTATTCAGGAGTCCAATATAGTTCAGTGGGGCTTACTCCCAGGTAAGTGTACATAGGATTGTAGCCTTTGGAATTTAAAAGCAAGAATTTGCATGGGAAATGCATAAAATTCATAAAATGCATAAAATGATCTGAGAAGATTTGTGGCTTTACTGGACATATTTGTATAAAATCTTTACACTTCTACCTAGGGCGAATTTCAAAATAAGAGCTCAGCATGGGTTCTGTAGGAGTGCATTATCAAAGGGGTGTGAAACATTGGGCAGAATGAGAAAATAACATCAAAGTTCAGATTCTTGCAATATCCTTTTTTGTTGGAAGCAAATTAATTTGTCTCTTAACTAATGATCAGTGTAATCTTTGATTGCTGTTTTTATAGCTCATGAACATGCATAACAAACTGACTGTTTCAAGAATACGGGTTGCCAGCCAAAATATCCTGCAATTTCTTGTTGTTTCTTCCCTCTTCTGTAGATCAGCCAATTCAGTATGCCCATTCTGTCTTTGAAGATGGAACTGCAAAACTGACTGTTCAAGATGCCTTACCAGAAGACAATGGTGTCTTTACTTGTCTGGCAGAAAGCAGTGCTGGAAGAGCATCCTGCAGTGCTCAGGTTACTGTCAGAGGTGAGCATTTTGAAGGTAAATGCCCATTTGATTGGCAGCTTGGGAGAAAACAGAGTATGAATTCAAGGTCTTAGGATGTCTGTGTGTTTTGTGTTGATTGGCTAGAAATTCCTCTTGCTTTTTTTCAAGGGAAACAGTTCACAGATGTTAAGTAGGATAAGAGGAGAGTGTGAGTGGGAGGGATCATCATAATCGTCTGTTAAGAATGATATTTTGAGCAAAAATGACCCAACCCAGTAGAGGAGCTTGGACTAATACCTTCCTACCCACCAAATGTTCTTTGCGTGCTGACCTTACTCTTTCCTGCTCTTCCTTTGGTTTCCCTAAATGGGTGCCTATCAACTAGGCAAAAACCTGCGAACAGTGTAGCAGCATCAAATGGTTGTCTTTCATATATTGGTCACTGCTTTGTGTGAATCCACTTCATATTCCACTAATATGAGGGGAAAACCATTAGAATTGGATGATAGGTGATCATTCCATCTAGCAAGATAATTCTGGGGACATTGCCAAAGCTTTGTGCCCCTGTTTTTAACATGCATGTTTTAGTTAGCCCAACCCAATTTCCCTGCTGCTGGAGTTTTGAGAAGTGTGTTTTGTTCTGCTTTAAGCTTCAGCTTTGTTACTGGGATGCATGATCCAAATGGTGACTATTTTCACAGCCGGAGACTTAAACATATGGTACTAGCAACTACAGAGAATTAACATTTTAACAGATTTACGGCATCCTGTTAAAACTCATTACTTTGTATTTTGCATGCTCTCTCTCTCTCTCTCTCTCTCTCTCTCACACACACACACACACACACACACACACACACACACACACACACAC
>JAJKFI010014016.1:0-26867 GCA_029204185.1 Lerista edwardsae
TCTCTCTCTCTCTCTCTCTCTCTCTCTCTCTCTCTCTCTCTCTCTCTGCCTGGCTTTGCCCTTGTGGTGGCAGAATGCTGTTTGGGCTATGGCAGTGGTTCTCAAATTTCTTCAACCAGGACCCTCTTAGAATGGCGCTCATGTCGGGAAGTGATGTTATTAATCTGGAAGGGACATCATAGCCAGAAGTGACATCATCAAGCAGGCAGTGCCATCAGTGTGACATTATCCAATGACACTCCTGGAATGCAAACTGGCATTCTTGGACTGCAGCAGTTGCACAACTATGAAACATCCCTGACAAAAAAGCAAGATTAGGACAAAATATTAGTTCAGTAAAAGCACTGAACTAAAAACAAAATTTAAAAAACTCACTTTGAAAATTCAAACTGTTGGCACTCCCAACAGGAATATAGCAAGAGTCAGGTCTGCAGCTTCCAAGATGGCTGATCCAAGCTTTCCATGACCCACCAAGTGGTCCTGACCCCCAGTTTGAGGAACACTAAAGACGGGAGGCAGTAGTGTGAGCCCCCACTCCAATGCTGCAATTGCTGAACATCTACTTTTTCTGTATTCATTTTTTCTGTAATTTACTGTCCTCCATTGATATAAATGGGATGTGGTGGCGCAGCAGGTTAAACCGCTGCTGCTGGGCTTTCCGACAGGAAGGTTGGGAGTTCAAGACTGTGCGACGGAGTGAGCTCCCGTCGCTTGTCCCAGCTCCTGCCAACCTAGCAGTTCGAAAGCACCTAAATGCAAGTAGATAAATAGGGACCACTTCAGTGGGAAGGTAACGGTGTTCCGTGCGCTACAGTGTATAGTTACGCCGGCCACATGACCACCGAAGCTTGTCCTTGGACAAAACGCTGGCTCTACAGGCTTTGAAACGGAGATGAGCACCGCCCCCTACAGTCGGTCACGACTAGACCATTCGGTCGTGGGGAAACCTTTACCTTTATTGATATAAACACCAATAGAAATCCTTTTGAAATAAAGATTTGCTATCAAAGTCTCCCATTGCAGTTTATGAAATATTAGGCTAGCCATACATCGAGCCATCATTCATATGCATGTATTTGGACGCATGTCCATGAACTACAAGAGGCACTTGCACTTCAGTGTATGCTGTGGAATGGGAAGGGTCTGAACCTGAAGTATAACAACTCTAGCAAGTGCCGCTCATAAAGTTTGAATAAATTATCTCCTTGAAGGCAAAATAGGAACTGCAGAACAAGGATGGGAAATGGGTACAGGTGGAGCACATATATTGTGTGTTGACTTCCATGAACATCAGGAAATCTTTTTACTTTTCCATAAGTGAGAGGGTTGTTAGCTCGGTGATCCCAGGTAAATATGATTGCCAGTATTCGCAATCAATCAAAATGCAATCAATCAAAATGCGAAATCGCATTTTGGGATTCAGTGGGCCAATTTGGGCAATAGGTTAATGTTCAAACTAGGCCTGTGCAATTAAAGATATGCATCTACCCTGAGCACTTATGGTCCTCTTCTTGTCCTGATAAATCTCTACCCTGGTAGCCACCTACTCCATCTCTGAGGGTTGAACACACTTTCACAAAATTCATCTGGGAATGTTAGTTGTCATGCATTTGTGTTGGTGTCAGTAAAAAAAAACAACAACCCGGTTCTATTTTTCCATTTTATATAGTAGTCCAGTTCCTTACCAGCACACTTACCATATCAAATCAAAAGAATTCAAACGAAAGCCCTCTCAACTGGATTCGACAGTACTAGGTGTGCATATTGCCAGGATGAAACCCCGGGAAACTCCGAGTACCAGAAGTGGGCCATTTACAAGATGCCATTCTGAGAATAGGCCAAAATGCATTGAAAAGTCCTATACGTAAACTGCGCCAGTCCCAAGCTCGGACACAGTCCAACCACAGGTATGACTGCAGTTTTTCTCAGAGCTGGGTGTGCACATTGCAGGAAAGGCAGTCCGGGAACTTTGGAGTACCCGGGGTGGGCCATTTCCACCAGGTCCCAATCTGTAAATGGGCCAAAATGCCTGCAAAATCCTAAAACCTCAGACTGGAACCTGGTGGAAATGGCCCACCCCGGGTACTCCAAAGTTCCCGGACTGCCTTTCCTGCAATGTGCACACCCAGCTCTGAGAAAAACTGCAGTCATACCTGTGGTTGGACTGTGTCCGAGCTTGGGACTGGCGCAGTTTACGTATAGGACTTTTCAATGCATTTTGGCCTATTCTCAGAATGGCATCTTGTAAATGGCCCACTTCTGGTACTCGGAGTTTCCCGGGGTTTCATCCTGGCAATATGCTCACCTAGTACTGTCGAATCCAGTTGAGAGGGCTTTCGTTTGAATTCTTTTGATTTGATATGGTAAGTGCGCTGGACTATAGTGCCTGAAAGTGGTTATTGCCTTAAGTGCCTCTGATATTAAATGTGTCTGACAAAGAAGACTGCGAACTGCTTTGTCTCGATGAACTTGTTAGTCATTATGCTACTTCAAGGCCCTACTGTTTCAGGCTGAAATATAATAGATCTACCTTCTGAATCGGCTTCTCAGAATTGCTCCTTTATGGCTCGAAAACATTTCAACAGGCAGAAAAAAAATTTGCCTGTGTGGCTGCCTCTTGGAATGGTATAGTTGCTCATCATTTCCCCCCCCCTTTTTTTTGGCCATTTGGCTTCCAACAATTTGTATGTGTTTAACAGAACACATTGCTTCAGGAAATACTTTCCACTGGCTTGCAAAGTGTCCTGTGTTTCTTCCAGATAAAAACATTAATAATGTTCTCCTTCTCTTTCTCTCTCCCCCATCATTATGATACCTAATCTTTCTAGGTCAGAGGCAACCCAGACCCTCAGATCACATGGTGCAGAAATGGGCATCTTGTGACGGAAAGAGAGCGCTGTGTTGTGGACCACAGCATTCGAGGACTATTCAGTTTGGTGATCAAAGGGGTACAGGAGGAGGATAGTGGCCTATACACATGCGAAGCCAGAAATGATACTGGAGTTCGCCAGGTGACAGTGGAGTTAACAGTGGAAGGTCAGTATTTTGCCTGTCTACTGCTTGGCTGCATGCTTCACTTCAACATAGATACTCCTCTGCCGGATGCCATTTCTAATATAAGCTTATGCAAATAGTACTACTTGATAGGAGAGAGAATAAATTGGTGGCTCTCCGAGGAGTAGGAGTGCACAGGCATCAAGGTTCCTCCTAGGTAGGTAGCATGGACTCTCTGCTAGCAATGCTTTTAGGGGCAGCCCTTTAAGAATGGGGTTGTCTGTCTGATAACCCCATGTTTGGCTCCTGTGAATGTAAATGACCCCAGCTTCCTAATGGATTTCTTTAAATTTAACTTGGCAAGAGCTGAACTAGGTGTTTTTTTTAATAGCTGGTCACTGTCACTACCCATTCTGATGTGGTTCTGAGTAGCTAAAGATCCTTTCCTTTTCTGTAGCAATGTTTATAATACTGCAAGTCTTTATGCCTATTTTTTGCACAGGTTCTTTATTGTTAAGGACTTAAAGTGTTTGAATAAATGTAAATTACGTAACCCATAATTCTTAAAATAACCTTAAAGCAAGGTCAATATTAGTTGTCATTTTCGCAAGTGGGCTGGGGTTGAGAGGGCATGGCTTGCCTCCTAATCAGTTGACCGTAGAGGTGGGATTTGAACTCTGGACATCCTGGCTCATTGTTTAGGCTCTTGGCTACCATGCTGTTCGTTTGTGTTTTTAATACGATTACATTCAGGAAACGTTTAAACTTCGTTGGTTAGTCACTTCATACTATTCTTTGCATTGCTTGTTTTTTAAGCAAGTCTATCCTTGTCCAGTAGATGGTGCTAAATCTACAGTGAATAATGTAATCCAGATTTCTTTATCTTCTGTGTAGGCTATAAAACTGGACTTTTGTTTTTTTGGGAGCAGGAAGTATATTGAGAAAAAAGGTGATATCTGTCTAAAGGACTCGGTTTCGGCTTCTGCATGAAAGTGCAGGGAAAGCTCTACTACCAAAGGGCTCACCTGTGTATGGATTATAATGGATCCAATATTCAGTTGAGTTGGAACCAAAATGATAAAAGCATTCTTTTTGCTATTACTCTATAGAGAAATTGAATGGGAGGATGATTTTATTTTGGGGTTAGAGTGCTGCCAATGTCCCTAAATCCAAAAGAAGCTACAGTGGCTTGTCTTGAAGCCTTTTTATAACTAACACCTTTCTGTATTTGGCTTATAGGAACTGTTTTGAAGAAGTACAGCCTGCCTTCTGTTGCCAAGAGTTCTAAGTAAGAATTCAAAACTTCTGGATAAGACTTCTAGTGACTTTTGCATTCCTAGAGAAAGGAGCCTTTGGAACATGCCCTGCTTTTGAAATCCCTAAAAGAAAGTATACACTGTTGCTACTTAGTAATTACTTTGCTACTGTCAAAAATATTCCTTGCCACTGGTAATGATGGGAAACAGCAGTACATTTGCTAGCTATTTGAGGCTTCTAAGATGCCCAGTGTCCTCTACTTCCTCCTTTCCAACGACTGGCCTTATACTCTTTCCTGTTGGAGTAGAATCCTAAAACCAGCAGTCTTAATGTTTTCGTTTTGTGTTTTTTTTTAATTACTGAAACAGAAGCAAGTCAGGGGACTCCCAAATTAGTCCTTTTATTTTTCAACATGTGATTTCTGAAGCCTTTGGTGTTCAAAGAAGCACGGGATATTTCCATCTGACCTTTTTTGTTTGTTTCTTGTAACTTTTTTCCATTGATTTTCCATTTATTTTAACACAAGTCACTCTGGGTTGGTTTTAAGAGGTGTCTCACAGTTCTTGAGATTTGGAGAGTACTCGGCTTCCAAAGGGGACTTCACTCGTTTTCCAGCGTGCCAGGAATTTATTCCTGAATATGAAAGCCAGCCAGACCACAGAGTGACAGATTCATGGCTTGCATTATCATTACAAAAGAAATTCCATATGTCGTCTTATAACCTGTCATCTTAATTCATTTGTTGGGTATATATGTCATCTCTGATGCCATCAAACATTCCAAGCGTGGCCCTTGATGCTGAAATAATGGCCCATCTCTGCTCTAACTGAATTTGTTCCCATGTGTGTGTCTGTTGTGCTTGATTTGAATGTTTATTGAATGTATCAACAAGAACAATTGCCAAAATAAGAATGGGTTTTCCTTTATTGTAGATGTGTAGAACAAAAAACCTGGGGTAGTTACTTTGATTTAATGACAAGTCAAAATTGGTAGAATCTAATTACCAAAACTACCACTAACATTTACTTGGTAACACTGGTGTAGCTAATGAAAGTGTAGCCCACTGCAGAGGGCAGAATGATGCTCCAGAAGTGATGTCACAACAGGAAGTGACATCATAATTGTATTTTCATTATCTTTTTTCTGCCCATAACTTTTGATAGAATGAAGATATTACGCTCTGGTTTATTTCATTGCATTCTGCATTAAATTTCACATTGAACAGTATATAATACGATGGTATTATTCATACATACCAAGGTCTTCACCATTTTGGCAGCTAGTGTCAAGCTCAACTTGTTGCCCCACTAAAGCTTGCTGCCTGGTGCAATTGCACCTCCCTATACATCTTTAGCTACGCCTCTGCTCTATAACACTATCAATACACATAGTCCCAGAATTAGCAAAGGAAATTCTGAATTTACTGCAAGGTTATGTTGTGCATGGCACCCATTTGTCAGATGTCGCTACCTTATTTTAGATTGTATGCAGAACTGGGCACAAATTTTGTTGAAGTAGTTGGAAGGGGTGGCTAGGCACAGATTGGCTGGTGCTGTTTAGTATTACCAAAGAGAACATACCAAATTTTACTCAAGTCAGACTTGTGAGCGGCACATGTGTGTTGGGCACCTTTTTGTATGTATTGCCTACTTCAAAAGCTAAGTGAGAACCAGTTCACGGACATTATATTGGCTGCCACCTTGTTTTAATTGCTTGGCTTTGAAATGCATTATCAAGTAGGATTAGAGAGATAAAATTGTAATTAAGTTCTGATATTTGTTTCCATTTCAATAGCAGACTCTCTGTTCCACCTGTGGAGCAACGGCCGAGTATCTGGGGTGAATGCCCACCTAAATTTGCGACAAAACCCAACCGGGTCATTGCGCGAGAGGGACAGATGGGCAAATTCTCCTGTAAGGTAACAGGGCGACCCCAGCCACAAGTGACATGGTACAAGGTATGGTTGCCTGTGAGGTTGTTCTCCTTGACTGGTTTCTAAAATAAATATGACCAAGTACTTTATTACTCTAATTTGTGGTCACTGTGCTTGACTCGTGTTCTTTCGCTGGATCAACATTCATGAGATTTTCAAGCTGATCAGAGAAAATGAATTTCATCAACCTTAGGGCACAATCCAAGGCGTCCATTGTGCCAACATATGTGCATTGCATCTGCCCAGGGCTGTTGCAAATGTGCTGTAAAGCACACCTTTGCCAGCTGAAGAGGTGCTGGACCGATGCAAGCGCTTGCATCAACACAGGTGCACCCACGGAGCCCACAAGTTATCTGTTCCTGTGCTGGGTGAGTTCAGCCAGTGCAGGGGCTTTTTTTTGGGTGGGGGAGGGGTGGGCAGCCCAGGGTGAGGGGAGGGCGTTCGGTGGGCAGGGTGGCCAATGGAGTGGAGCCTGGATGCAGCCATGTCTCATCCAAACCCCTGGCCTGCATGGCCCCGATTCAGGCCGCTGCAGGAGAATTGGATTTGTGCCTGCAATTTTGCAGGCGCAGATCCTAGCAGCCCTTTTGGGCTGCCTATCTGCCCCTTGCCCTGCGCTAAGCTGCCGCCGCCTCTTAACTTGGTTAGGATGCAGCACAGGCCATCTGGCCTGCCTGTTCCTGCCCAAGTTAGAATTGCACTGTTACAGTCCTGCAAGTATCACTAATGAAGATTGTGATGAGATCTGGCAGAGCTATGCCATGAAGGCTTATCCAAGTAACCATGTCAAAAGGCGTGAGAGTTGGAATGAGAGAATGCCGACCCACTGAAATAAGCCACCCCACGTGTACATAGAAAGCTACTGTCTGAGTCAGACCAGGAAAGGATAACTTGGTGATTGCTGGATGGGGAATCTGTCTCTGAACAGGAACCAAATGTCTTGAGTGTTTCTGAACAGGGCCAAATAACCATTTCTCTAAGTGGTGTGTTTTGTTTTTTAAAAAAGCCACCCAGCCAGACTTCATAGGACCCTCATCCTAAGTTTAAGCCAAGGTAACTTGTCACTTTTGATATTTTGAATATGTCTCATCCTTGGTATAAGTCCATTGTCTAGAATGCCTGATCGCTTGAGTTAGAATTTGGCACTATATAAATACACCACAGAAATACTGGGGCACTGCTTTTCCTTGCTGGCTCTCAAGAAATAGGATGAAACATAGCTCTCACTCAACAAGGGTCATTGCATAGCTTTAAGTTGTATCCTCTTCATCGGCGTGAGACCGACTTGAATGCAATTCATAGAAGTAGGGCAAGACCTCATATGTAGCCTCTCTAACTATAAATCCAGTATAGCAGTGGTTTACAAACAGTGGGTTGCAAGCCAGTTTCAGGTGGGTCACAAAGCACCTAGAGCAGCCATATTGAAAATATGGGAAACGGGGATGTTGGAAAAGGGGAGGGCTGTTTGGTTGTTTTGCTTGTGTCAAGGTTGTAAATAGGCTTTATCCTCCCTATTTGGTTCACTTTGCTATTTAATTGGAAAATGCTGAGAAATAACCCAACCTATTGCTGCATTCTCAGGAAAGCAGTGGGCTCTGGCATCACAATGATGGCACCTCCGGCCATGACATCATTTCTGGTGGGTCCTGGACAGATTGTCATTCTAAAATGTGGGTCCCGGTGCAAAAACGTTTTGAGAACCACTGCAGTATAGGGCTTGTTGGTCATGATATATGTAAATTATGTCTGAAGCATTTTCAATCTCATGGTAAGATAAGCTAGGGATCCGACGACGTGAATGGACAAGCAGAGCACAAGTGCAGAGGTTTTGAGCACCTGCCTTGGTGGCAACTTCAGGACTTCAGGCATCGCCATAGGCAAGAATTTTGTTCACATTCTCTAATTTGGTAAAATAGCTGTGAATAGGGAATGTCCAAGACCCCTGATTTCAAAGCCCAGATAACTTGAAATGTCTCTGAAGTAAATCAAATATCTGAGTTACTAACATCTGATATAAAAGGACATACCTTGGTAGTCTATAAGCATTCCACAGAGAGTACTGGGCTAGATGACAAAAGCAGAGAAAATGGTGGTAGGTGAAGTGATAATTTGTCAGAAAATGCATCTGTCAACCTGTGGTGTTTTTCATGGTGCCCGTAGGGTGATCTTCAAGTGCAGCAAGATGATCGTTTCAACATGTTTGAGAAAGCAGGCATTCAGTTTTTGGAGATCCAAAATGCTCAGCTGGCCGACGCTGGAATTTATACTTGCACAGTGATGAATAGTGCTGGGAAAGCTTCTGTATCTGCAGAGCTCATGGTTCAAGGTATGGTTAAAACAGACTAAAAGGGAAAGAATGCAGGCATGCCAGCTAAAAGTTTTCCAAGAGCTGAGCCAATTCCTCCCATTTGTCCTTTTTCCCCTCCCTCCCCCCTCTTTGCTTTCTTCAAAATGACAGTTAAATCTAGGTCCAAGCATACAGTTCATTTTTTAAAGAAAGCATTTGCTGCTTAATCTAGTGGAAGAAAGTGCCTGAATCATTCTGAGACCTTTCTCCTCACTTCAGCCGTATTGCAAATATTGCATGTATTTAATTCTGGAAAGTGAAACATTCTGGACGTATGATTTGCTTTTGATGCTGGTTTCTGAAGCTCTAAAGATTCATTGCCGGGTGCGGAGAGCAGAAACATTAATGTTCACTGCAATGAGACCAGGGTAGTGTGTTCTCCTTATTAGAAATGAGAATTTTGCATATTATACAGAATCTTACAACTTTGGCAAACTACAGGGTATACCTAGAGCCAGCGACAGCCCCCCACCCCCACCCCATGCTCACACATGTCAGCTACCCTGGTCCTTGCTCATACACAGAAGTCAGGCAGGGAATTATTCAATGAAAAATTATCTGATTCTTTTGCTGCCCTGTATGAGCTCAGCAGTGACCTTGGAGTGTCCCCAACTGCTAGTTACCCTTGCAACCCTTGTAGCCCTCTGTGCTGGACAAATTCTGGCCAGTTTCGAACCTCCCTTTTCTGGGCAAGGTAATTGAGGGGTGGTGGCATTAGAGATGTATCATGACATTCTATCCTGCCCAGTGACCCAGAAGTGACATGCAGGCCTTAGAAAGGCTTCTAGATGCCAGCATAGAAGACCTTTGGTGTTCGGGTGAAGCTTGGCCTCCCCTGATCACATGTCCCTGGTGGCATCTCAGTTCCAGAGGATTCTGGAGGAAATGTATTGGACTATTTCTGGAGGAGCAAGTGTGTGAGGTCCTCTTAGATCCTTAGCTGCTCCTGGATTACAAGATGGTTTTGCATTCTGTCTAAACCTAGCCAAAGTCAGCATTTGTAGCTGGTATTTTTGAGGTTGCGTATTAGTACATGAGTTAATGTTCTAAGAGTAGGATGGGCATTCTAAGGCAATAGTTTTAGTGGGTTTTAAAACTAAAAGGAAAGTTTTAGTTTCCTTTCCTTTGGAGGAAAGATATTTCTGGAATATGTTCGTCTATAAATGTAATTATGATGCAGATGGGAAACAAATAGGTACACTGATAGAATTCATCACCCAAAGCAACATGGAGCACTCTTGGAGCCTCAAGGTCAAAAGCTATAGAATCGTACAGTATTTCTTTCTTGTGCTAGAGTCCAACAGCCTCCTTTGCAATTCTCTTGGCTTGCTTCAGACACTGGTATCACACGTTCACTCCCTCTCCCTGTGCTGTAGAACAGTTTGAGCTAACCATCCAGATGGCTGAAGATTGCTTATGAACTAGCATTCCTTGGTAGTGGCCAATGGGAGTTCATGAGAAAGCTAAAGGGAGACATTGAAGAACAGGATAGCATGATCCATAGCACAGTGTTTCTGTGAAATTGGCAGAAAACGTAGTTTGTGTCATTCTTGGAAACAATGTATGTGTCTCAAGGTCAGTATAGTAAAGGATCTTCATAAATTAATGAGTATATTCTTTGGTTGCAAAAAACTAGTCCTTGCCAGTTTGTCTCACACGGAGTGCAGTTAATTTATGTCGGCATGTGATAGAGCTGGTGATGTGTACAGAAAAATTGTTGGGTCTCTTTAAGAATTATCTTATGCCACTGGCTACTTCAGACATGAACTTGGAGACCGCGACTGCTACATTTATTCTTGACCTCTTTTGGTTTGAGGTACCCAGCTTCTAAAGCATCTTCTAAAAGATGTGGGAAGGAGCGTTCTAGTGGAGTTCTTGCAGCCTGCTGTTAACCTCTTCAAACCTGCTCATGGATGTGGCTACAGAGGTGCAGAGGGTGCAATTGCACCAGGCGACAAGCTGAGCCTGACACTAGTGACCAAAATTGTGCAAACCTTGGTAATCATACCATGTTATATATAACTGGAAAGGTAATTTAATGCAGAATGCAATGAAATAAACCAGAGTGTCATATCTTTACTCTATCAAAAGTTATGGCTCCAAAACCGGAAAAAAATATAACTTTCATGTAAAAATTGTGGTTTGTTAAAACTGCGATTTGTAAGAATAATACTGTCATGTTATACAGGTGGAGCTTTTTTGTCCACGAGGGTTTCATTCCAGGAACCCTTGTAGATGCCAAGAAACATGTTAAATGAAATCCATTTACAAAACAAAGATGTCCCTGTCAGGCCCCCGGCCTTCACTGTGAGGTTGGCATGGAGGTGAGAGGGTGGGGTCGGAGCCTCTCCAGCCTTGCTGGGCAGGGAGAGACGAGTCCTGGTTGGGAGGGTCCTGGGGATCAGCTGGGGAAGCCTCAGAGGGAGTACGAGGAGAGGGGGTTGCATCACCCTGGATCCTCTTCCCCGGGAGCGCAGAGACCATCTGACCTCTGCTCTCCTCCAGGGCCTTAGCCCGACTGCCCTTCCTCACCAGCTGCCAGTGGTTTTAGAGAGGAGCCCCGCCCCTGGAGCAGGCCCTGTGTCCCCTCCCACCTTGGGTCAGAGGGGATTCTGCTGCAGGCGGACTCTACTCTCTGTGGGTGGGAGCCCTGCTCGGTGCTCCTCCCCGCCACTTGGAGGTGCGGCTGGGCCCCCAGATACAGGCCTCCGTCACCTTGACCCAACGTTGCAGGGGCCCGGCCATGCCGCCCGTCAGGCAGGTGACGAGATCGAGGAGCCACCTGTTCTCCCTGTCCGACCTGGGGGCGGGGCCCCGACTGGTGCCCGCAGGGGCAGCCGCTCCCTGCTTGCCTCCGGCGGCTGGACCAAGGTGCCCGTGGATGTCTCCCGGCACACCCGGGGAGTGGGCCCCCATGCTGCCGGGCTGGTTGGCCACGGAGCTGCGCACCTCGGCTGGTCGGAACCCATCACCTCCCCTTGGTGCGCCAGGACGAGGCGTAGCATCAAGGCGGGCTCGTCTTACCTCTGCCCGGCCGAGCCCCTGGAGCAGCCCCGTCCTCGAGTTCCGGAGGGTGTCCGGCAGCTGCAGGTAAGGACGGGGCTTCCAGGGGACATGAACAGTCTCTTTTAAAGACAAAGTCTTCCCAGTCAGCGATTAAGGGGAAAAAAAAGCTTCTCTTACCATGGCAACATGGCTCTGTTCTGAGATTAAGACTTCTTCAATTTGTCCTGGAAGTGATTAATTACACTTAGCATTGCTCCAGGCCAGGGGAGGAGGTCTTTCAGAGCTAATTCTCACAATTTGTGAGAATTTCTGCTGTTGTGTTGCCATGGTAAGAGAAGTTTTTAAAAAAACAACAACAACACTGACTGCTAATTAAAGTAACTTGTTTAATCTAAACAAAGGGCACATCTTCCCTCCTGCTCATCAAATCAGCGGATGGGAAAACTGGGGATCAGAAGGCTCTACCAGTGTATATCATTCAGTGCAGAATTTCATTCAGAATGCAATGAAACAAACTGGAATGTAGTATCTTCATTCTGTCAAAGGTATGGCCAAAAACAACAACAACACCCCAGAACGAAAATACTACTGTGACTTAACTTCCAGGGCATCATTTTGCTCTCTGCACTGGGTTTCCCATTCATTAGCTATGCTCCTGAAACTGCTTGTGTGAACTGCCAAACCTGAGGTTTTCCCCTCATCGATCTTCCCTTCAGTTCTTTCTGTAGTCTCTGGAAAGATGAGTTGGAGGGGCTGTCCCTCCCAGCTGCATGCTTTCACACCATATGTATATCTACTATCTGGACCACTTTTCCATGGCTCTTGTCATGAGGGACGAGAGCTGGCAAGCTATATTTATTACGTGCACTGTTTGCTTCTGCCAGTAACTGAGGGTTAGCCTTTACAATGCTGGTGAAATAAGAACTTCTGTCAGATTCTTCAACCTCCTAGCTCCCCTCAAAATACCTCAGGAACGAGCAGCAGGAAGCCCAGTGAACCATAGCCCAGAATGAGGAAAGGGAAAAACAACTGCAGCACACACACACAGTGTTGGGATTCAAATAAATTAACAACCGGTTCTATGATGTCATAGCCGGAGCCAAAAAAAAACTGAAGCCAGCGAAGCGAGTGGGCAGGGCCCGGCCATTTAACAACCGGTTCTATAGAACCTGGGCGAACCCCCTGAATCCCACCACTGCACACACTCAATCTGTCACGGGATTGCTGTTTGTGTTTACTGAACACATTTATATTTGTCCTTCTTCCAAGTTGTTCAGGGCAGTTTTCACAGGATTTTCATTTTAACATATAAAGAGAGATTAAACTCAGAGCTAGTGGTCCCCAGTCTCACCCAGTTTCAGTTAGCTTTGTGAGTGAGGATTTGGACTGTGGTGTGCTCAGCTTCTTGGCTTTTTCCTCTTCAAACTTTAAATGCGGGTTGGGTTCCCACTCTAGGAATTTCTTGGAGCTTTCCATATGGAAAGCTAGTACAAAAGGCCATTATGTGTTTACCATACTTGTCTTTATCAACTCATTTTACAGCTTCAAGCTTTTCATTTGTAGTTCTTTTTGTTACACTGCAAAATCAGATAATAAACTGTTACACAATCAGAATTAATATTATTTTAAGCAAAGCCATGTAGGCCTCTTGTATTATATAAACTCCTTCCAAGTTCTGTCCCAACGTGTTTTGTGTCCCGTTCCCCCCTACACTTATTTTTCCACTGGGAAGGGGATCAAATGGCCTCTTAAATTGATAGGATCATGTAATGTTGCTGCATCTGAAGAGACAGATGGAGTTTTCAAAAGCTTTTGTCACGGTCTTATCTGATCTAATCATTATTCAGCTAAGATGCAGGTTTTTTTCTTTTTGACAAAAAGTAATCTTATTTTTTGCAATGCTATATTTTGCCTGGATGCTCTTATAGGTCCTGGTGGACAGTCTGCTATGTAACACTCTGTTCATTATCTAATTGGAATGTTCAAAGAAAAGTATATTTTTGTTTCATGCATCCTGTGGCAATGTAGGATCACTAAATGCAAGAGGACAGGGGTCCTTTAGTAGTTGTGTAAAAGAAAGATTTTCAGTTGTGGTTTTGATGTATAACCATATAAGGCTTCTTTATGCTGAGGCAGATCCTCAGTCCATCTAGCCCAGTGTTGCTTATGCAGGCTGACAGATACTGGACTGAGATTTCATAGCACTGCCAGCTCGAGATGCTGAGAAGTGAACCTGGGGCCTCTTTGGTGCAAAGCATATTCTCTGTTGCTGAGCTACTGCCCCATCCAGTCCTACGGCCATATCTTTTACACAACTCCCGAAGATAAACAGAAATCTTTCTCACATCTGGCTACTGTGTTGTAGTCGCTGCCTAATTCACAGTGAATTCTGTAAATTCTTGTGCATGTGTTGTCTTTCTACCAGTTCAACAGTTACACATGTGGCAATAATGAAATGCTGAGGTGGTAGACTGGACTGCATTTCTTCAGGTTGCCATTGGGGTAAATCACGTATTTTTGAGTGCTCTCATACAATTAAAATGCCCCTACAAATATAACACTGGAACAACAAGTAAAGATAATTTTTTCCCTGATGTTCCTTTTGGAGGCCATTCAAAAGTGGTATCTCCCACCTGCTCTCTGAAGTGGTACAGGTTGTTCTGCTAGCTCTTCTACACTTCCTGCTTCAGTGGTAGACCAGACCTTTGATGGGCTTTAATTTGTGCCATGCCATGTCTATGCACCAGTATCTACTTTTTAATATTCAGTCCTGGAAGCTGGAGGGGTGAATAGATTGCAAGTGTCCTGATCACAGGTACAAAGTGCATTTCACTTACCACCAATTGCAGTAAAATATAAAGAAATACACTAACTGTATATTGAGGATCAGCAAGAAAGGCCTTCCTGATCACAATGTACTATTTTTGGTTGGAGTCGAACTAGATTTTTTTTTTCCTAGAAATAAAACATTGAGGTTTTAGTATTCTATAAGAAATTTAGTATGAGTAACTAAACTCTATCTGTCTTGTCTGAATAAAGATCTCTGAACTAGTAATATGTTTCATAGGTTTTTAATGTTTCATCATACATAATAATAGGGACAAGGAAATTTAAGGTTTGTATTTGCTTATCAGAATTAATATTTTTTTATTCCTTGTTTTTCCTTGTTTAGCAGAGTTTAATTGATGGTTCAGGTGTATGATGGGCACATGATTGAGATCTTTTGTGCATTTTGCAGTTCTGAAACACCAATTCAAAAGTGAATAGTGAAAAATTTTGTACTGATATGTAATTAGAAAGAAGCAGTAGTGTAATGGAAGCAATGGAAACCCATTTCATCTCAGATTCTGATTGAAATCTTGGATTCTGGTAGGGGGAGAGGTTTTTGCAGACCAGAATCCATCTGATTCTAGCATGCTCTAGATGCAAACCCAAAATAGCCTGAGAGATGAGCTTTTTTCATATAATCATGTAGGTTAAATAAATGCTTTCTGTTAAAAGTCAGTGGCAGTGCAATGGTTATTTCCAGTGTTGTTGCACTCCACTCTATAGAAATACTGAACTGTTTTGAACCCTTATTACAGACTGTAATGTGAAACAAAAATCTACAAACTGGAATATGTTAAAATGGGAAATGACTTGGAATGACAGTGGGCTCTCTTGAGGTCCTTTATTTAAGCATGTAAGAACAGAAAAGCCTTGCTGGATCAGGCCAAGGACCCAGTTAGTCCAGCTTCCTGTATCTCACAGTGGCCCACCAGATGCCTCAGGGAGCAAACAAAACAACCAGATACTTGTATCTCACTGCCACTCCCCTGCATCTGGCATTCTGAGGTAGCCTATTACCCTTGCACCATCCACCAGACTGTGGTTGGGGTTTAACTTTATTAAACACACGTGACTGGTTTAAGTCATGAAACACTGTCTCTCCCTCTCCAGTCCGGTAGGCAAAAAAAGAAAAGAAAAGAAAAGAAAAACTGCCTTCCATGGCCAATTTGGATGACAGAAACAAATTTCCTACCCGGCCCTCATGATGAGTGATCAGCTAATCTTAGACTGGACATACCCACCATAGCTTGTAACCATGATGGAGTTTTCCTCCAGAAATCTGTCCAATCCCCTTTTAAAGGCATCCAAGCCAGATGCCATCACTACATCTTGTGGCAAGGAGTTCTACAAATTACACGCTGGGTAAAGAAATACTTTGTTTGTTCTGACACTCAGCTTTAGCGGATGTCCCCTGGTTCTGGTATTGTGTGAGAAAGTGTCAC
The DNA here is from genome assembly GCA_029204185.1 of Lerista edwardsae. NCBI lineage: Eukaryota > Metazoa > Chordata > Lepidosauria > Squamata > Scincidae > Lerista > Lerista edwardsae. The sequence goes on from JAJKFI010014016.1 coordinate 15,809, forward strand.
GTTGCAGCCCCTTTGGGGCTCGCTGGGGTGGGCGGCGAAGGAGCCCTTTGTGTATGTGGTGGGACTCAGGCTGCAGCGGCAATCAAGAACTGAGGCAACTAGCTCCTTTTTCCCATTGTATTAGCGGAGGTCCCTTTCAGTTTCCACACAATCTTCACAGCATCACAGGTGATATACACACGCACATTACAACAATCCAGGCACTTTGGCCTAATCCCTTTACAGCATTTACAGGCACTTTGGCCTAATCCCTTTCATCCACCACAGGGAGCAGCAACCCTCTACCCACACACAGTTCACCGCAGGGAGCATTCCCACTCCACCTGCACACTCCTGTAGTCCCCCTTCTGTCAGCAGTCCTCATGGGCTGGAGTCTCCATCCCTCCATGTTGGGCTGGCCAGTCTCCATAGCGTGGACACCCCTTGGGTCTTCCTGTGGCAGGCACATGACCTGCGATCTCCCAGCTTTCCTCTGGTGTTCCCCTTCCTTCCTTCCTTCCTCTTCCTGGGTTTATGTGGGCTGCCTCCTCTCCACGGTTTGGCTCCTTCCAGCACTTGGCACAGGCCTCCCCTCAGGGTGGCTCCTGCCAGCACTCAGCAGAGGCCTCACCTTGGCCCTGCTCCCGCCAACCCCTGACAGAGGAAAAAGAGATTCCCTCTATCTATCCACTCCCTGCATAATTTTGCACTTCTCAATCATGTCCCCCCTCAGGCACCTTCTTTCTAGATTGAAGAGCCCCAAATGCTGTAACCTTTCCTTGTAAGGGAGGTGCCCCAGCCCAGTAATCATTTTGGTTGCTCTCTTCTGTACTTTTTCTAATTCCACTTTTTTTGAAAAGTGTCCTTTTTGAGATGTGGCAACCAGAACTATACGCAATACTCTGTGTTGTGGCCTTACCATCGCTTTGTACAGTGGCAATACAGTATTGGCTTTTATGCGCAATCCTCTTTTTAATTATCCCTAGCATGGAATTGGCTTCCTTCACTGATGCTGCACACTGGGTCGACAGTTTCATCAAGCTGTCCACCAGCACCCATCAGCTCAGAACCCATCAACCTAAATATGAATTTTTGATTTTTTTTGACCCAATGTACGTTACTTTGTACTTATTCACATTGGAATACCTCTGTCATTTTGCTGCCCATCCTCCCAGTTTGGAAAGCACCTATTTGCTCTTGATGCATTGAATATTCTAGGCTTAATGTGGCATTTTATTTTCTTATCTCTATCCAGAAATAATTCAATGGTGATTTTTTTTTAGTCTGGTCAGTCTAATTCTTGGGAATGGAAGTAAGTTTTGTTTGCCTGACATGGAAGCAAGTGAATATAATTTTGAGTCAAATTCTTAGCAATGGCAATTTGTGTGTGTGTGTGTGCACACCCACACGCACAACAAACCTCAGTTGTTTGTTCTCATTCAGTATTTTGTTCTGTAATACCTTTTTAATATTTCTTTATTTCAGGTTCCGATAAAAGAAATGTGTGTGCTCATACCGTATGGTAGGTTTCTTCAGGTTTTCTCCCCTCATTTTAATTGTATTATTTATTTATTTATTTATTTGAAGAATTTATACTCTGCTTTTCCCATGCCGAAGCAAATGCCCAAGGCGGCTTACAGAGAACAACAAAATGCAATGTAACCACAATAAGTAAAACACATTGAAACAACAGCAACATTAAACATTAATGGGAACCCAGAGTGTGCATAAGAATGAAGCAGCTAGATCCAATTCTCCATACCAAATCGTTTGGAGGATGGGAAAACAATTGACCAGGGGAGTGAATAAACATTGACACTATACCAGAGGGACAGAAGGCAGACAGCCACACAATCATCCAAAGACCAGACAAAATAGGTATGAAGTGATCAAACTGCGTCAAAGCCTCTAGACCCTGTAACCGCTTGGGCTGCTGCATTTTGTACTAACTGTAGGTTCCGAACTGTTCTTTAAGGAAGCACCACATACAATGCATTACAGTAGTCCAGCCTTGAAATCACGAACGCATGGACCACTGTGGCCAGGTCAGAATGGCACAAGTATGGTCGTATGAGTTCCAAATTTAAAAAAATTGTCTGCTTTGAAACCTTAACACACTTTCTGCATGTCAGCAAGTCCTTTGCATTGAAGTTCTTACCACTTAAGAACTATTTACTAGTTAGAGATTTCCTTGGATTGCCTGACTTCTTGCAGGAGGGATTTAAGAATGTTGTGAGACAATTAGATTTGTGCTAACAGGCCTCCTTGCATCTGCCTGAATATATTTGACCTAAACAGGCAGAGGCGGCATCGGAATAATGGTGCTGAGCACATAGTCAAAGTTTGTTGCATGGTAGGCTCCTATTTCCTCCACGTTCCCCCCAAACCCAATTTACTGACCTTATGAAGGGGGCAATATTTCAAGGTAGACTTAAAAAATAACAAAGGAAACCCAAATCTTGGAATGCTTTACAGTCCTATGAGTTGTTGGTCCAAATTTTCTGCAGGTGGTTGTGGTGGTTATTCCTAAAATTGCTAGATGCTGTACAAAAATAATGCGGAGTCTTGCTGCAAGCACAGCAATCTAAAGTTCTAAGTTAGGCCAGAATGCCAGATGAATTGGGCATTGGGCAGTTGCCTATTCAAGGCTTTACCCAAAAGCAGAATTTATATTAAAGTAATACATTACATTAGCCCTGCTGTCATACCCATGGTGAGTGTGTGTGTTCACTTGAAGTTCTGCATGGAGTCAACCCACAAACAGCTGTGTGTGTAGTGTTTTGAGAATGTTTTTTTTAATGTTCTCAATTGTGGTGAAAGATTTCTATGTGCTTCACTTGTATGTTCATTAAATCCATGTACAGTACATAGTCAAGCAAACACAAATAGAGGGGGCAGAGCCTGCTACCATTTTCCTTTTTCCTGAACATGGGTTCAGCTCACCTGGATATAAGGCGAGGACTACTTAGTCAAAACATTAATATTATTAAAGGATTGTCTAAACTGTCTGACTGTGGTTCTTCAGTATGTCAGGCAGGGATCTTAGCCCTGATGCCTATGTTCCTTTCACCTGGAGACTGAACTCGGGACTTTCTGCATGTAAAGTGTGTTATCTTTCAAAAATATTCTTCTCATTCCTTATGAACTATGACAGGTACCACTTACATTATGTGAGATCTCAATTTGAATCATCCCTCACAAAATTATTCCTGACATGCACAGAAGTTGCGCATCAGAATGAAGTTTTGTGTATAACACTTATTACAAGTGTGGGAGAGAGCTTTTGCCATAAAATACTAATGGCCAGGTTAAAATTTGATTTGCTAGTTCTCTCTTCATCAAGATGGGTCTAAATTTGTTATTTCAAGCTGCTGTTCAACTCTGTTAAGAAAAATGTTTTGTTTCAGCACCTCAGCAAAATCCACCATCACAACCAAAGCTGTTGAAACATCAGAGTTCAGAAAGGCCACTAGCAATGGATTTGTTCAAGAACTCAAATCCACTACCACAGAACTTTTGCTTGAATCCAAAGAACAGCCAATGGTGAAGAAAGAGCTTGCCCTTGTTTCATCCAAAGAAGTCAAACCAAGCAGGCTGGAACCGGTGAAGGAACCCAGTACGGAGTTGCCCAAAGAAGATGCAAGAGGTTATCGTGTCCTGCAAAAAACATCAAGCACCATAACTCTACAGTCTGTTAAAGTACCAACTCGACCAAAATCAGAACTGAAAACAACTCGTTCTAGACTGGAAGATGATGAGAAAAAGGCAAAGCCACCAATGCCAACTGGTTGGCAGTCTGCCTGTTCTACCAGGCCTGGTGGTCTTCGGACTAAGGAATTGGAAGACCATGTTGGATTAAAGAAAAAATTAACAGATGTCAAGAGGGAACCTCAGGGGATTCCTCCCCAGTTTGAGAGTCGCCCACAAAGCCAAGAAACACTAGAAGGAGAAGATGTCACATTCAGATGCAAAGGTAAATAGATGCAAAGTGAAAAGACTTATTACTTGGGTCTCATATACACTTAGGTCTCATATACATTAGAGTAAGAAATACGGTGGTAGAATCAAATGGTCTGTGCAACTTTAGGCTGCAGATATTGAGAGTAACTTAAAAAACATTTCCTTATGTAAATAATTCCCTACAAGTAGAACATTAGCATAGCAAAGATCAAACTTGGCTAGAATCACTCTTCCTGATCTGTTAGCTTTTTTACATGGGCAAACATTTTGAAAAGTGTGTCCCAGCTGCAAGATGAAGTGTACTGTCCTGGGTATCATCTCAAGAGTTGATGACCTCATTCTACTGCATATGTTGACCAAGTCCAAGAATTGAGTTGATTCAGAGTGCAATCCTAACCTGGAGTTTGACCAGCACAGTTAGGCCAGCAAAGTGTGGCTGGCACAAGGGTCACCGTAAAGTATGTTTGGATCAGTCTCTGAGTCAGAGAGGCCAGCACACAGACGTGCGCCATCCTCCAACTCTGAGAGTGGTCCAAATGCGCTTTATAATGGCCCTTGTGCTGGCCAAACTTCGCTAGCCTAATTGTGCCAGCCTAAATCCAGGGACCTGGTGGCACAGCGGGTTAAACCGCTGCTGCTGGGCTTTCCGACCGGAAGGTTGGGAGTTCAAGACTGCGCGACGGAGTGAGCTCCCGTTGCTTGTCCCAGCTCCTGCCAATCTAGCAGATCGAAAGCCCCTAAATACAAGTAGATAAATAGGGACCACTTTGGTGGGAAGGTAACGGCATTCTGTGCGCTATGGCGTAGAGTCATGCTGGCCACACGACCACGGAAGCTTGTCCTCGGACAAACGCCAGCTCTACAGGCTTTGAAACGGAGATGAGCACTGCCCCCTACAGTCAGTCACAACTAGATCATTCGGTCGTGGGGAAACCTTTACCTTTAAATCCAGGTTATTTATTTATTTATTTTATTTATTTAAGAAATTTCTACCCCGCCTTTCCTCTGCCAAGGCAGATGTCCAAGGCGGCTTACAATAGGTTAGGATTGCACCCTCAGTTGTATGTGGCTAAGATAGCAAAATAATGGTGATTTGAATGCTTAGGCCTATCAGTGTAATATGTTTCAGTCACTGATAATGAAAGTGATATTGATTCACAGCCTTTGGACATAATGGGCCTTACTTATGAGTAGATATACTTATGACTGCAATCTTATGCATACTTATTCATAAATAAGATCCACTATGTTTGGTTTGGGCTTACTCTCCTGTAAGTGTGTTTAGGCAAGTAACCTTCACAAAATGTAGCAGATGTTTTTGCGACTGTGTAATGTGGTGACTGTTCTCTTTAGTAAAATATAAAGAAAAAATTCAACAGTTCAAGACTTGCATGTAGGTTGCTTATAGCAACATCACGAGCACTATACTCCAGTTAAAATATGGAATAATTGTTCCATTATAAGTCTGTTTTGCCTTCTTTCTCAAAACGATGTGTTACATTCTTACTGCTGAGCGGGTAAAGATTCTTCTTGCTTAATAATTGAGCTGTGATGAACTAGTTTCAGGGAAGCCCAAGGCAAATGTTGAATGGTTCAAAGAAGGAACACAAGTTGAAGCAGGAGACACAGTTCAGATATATGAAGAGGATGGGGTCCATTGTTTGTGTTTGAAAAAAGTCCAGTTGGAAAACAGTGGGTCTTACTGTTGCACAGCCTCCAATGCTAGAGGCCAGGCTTCAACCAGGTGGATATTAACGGTAAAAAGTAAGTATGTCATTTATAGCATAACTTGTCCTGGTGAGTGCTTTTAGGGCTGGGCTAATGCAGAACACGAATGGCTGTCTTCTGACCTCAGAGAAGGAAAAAGCAGACACAGTACAGAATGTATAGTGGTTCATAGAGACTTTTATGATTCAGAAAGCTGGTTTCGAGTTTAGCTTTCATATTATTAGACTGCTAGTGTAATCATGTCTACTCAGCGATATGCCCCATTTAGTTCAATAACATTTACTTCCGGGCACTATAGCATTGCAACCTGATCATTGCATCTTTTCGCTGATGTAATATACATGTTTCCATTGGCTGCTCTCTACCTGTAGCACTAACTTTCCTAACAGTACTAATATAACAGCTAAACTATTTTTCAGCTTTTATCTATTTAAACTATACCCTGCTTATAGTTGAAGCTCTCAAAGCAGTTGGCTAAAATCTTTCTGTATGATCCACATGATGAGGTAGATGGGTATGGATAGGTGTTTCACTGGAAAGAGCTGGTAAGAGAAGGATTAAGCAGTGTCTTCCTCCCACTCCTCTCTGGGAACCATGCCCTTATGAGGGTTCTTTGCAAAGAGCAGATAGGCTGTCAGACTAACATTGCCTCTAGTATAATGTGTAGCTTGGTCTTTATACCTAATAGGTTGCAACCATTTCTGAAGTTCTTGAGGACTGGTGACTTGGCCTGACATTTTGTTAATGAAGCTCTGGTCACATTAGCAAAATATTCTTGATGTGTTACCATTGCGCATGTAAAGAATCATGTTTCTATAGCCCAATAGGTTCTTAATTTTGCTAATGGTGTGCTATTCTGCTCATAGCCTTAGGGTTTGTTGTGCCTATAATGACATTTTCTTCTGCTTTGATTTGTAGGGCCTAAGGTGAAGGAGGTTGCTCCCCATTTTACCAGTGTATTGAAATCCTGCAATGTGAGTGAAGGGCAGGATTTTGTGCTTCAGTGCTCAGTTGAGGGTACACCTGTGCCTCAGATCACTTGGCTCCTCAATGGTAAGACAACAGTCTTGCTCAGAAAATATCATTTATCTGCTCTGGGTGCTCAGATGCTCTGTAAATATGGGTCATGTTCACAACATGATCAATCTGTTATGAGGAGATTAACAGTGTCTATGAAAAGATTAACAGAGAGATCATTCTAATAATCCTGGGGCTGCTTCTGCTAGGAAGGCAAAACTGCTCTGAGGCAGTTCTTTGTCACAGTTGCCTCCAGTTGCCTCCAGGCAGGGTGTGGTGCATAATCTGTTGGAGAGAGTTCTGAGGGAGAAATCAGTTTGCTGCTGTTTTATTGAACATCCAGCAGGGGTCATTTGTGACAAGGCTTGAAGTGCATGACTACTTGTGCCTTTTAAGAGTTGGTTTTATTGTGCTAGAATGCTTCACTGTCAACAGCTTCCAGGAGGACCATTTTGAGCCATTTAGAGGCAGGGGCAGGTGGGAGGGCCCAAGGTAAAGCTGTTCTGTTTTATTTGGCCCACTGGCCTACAGCCTATAGAGATCCCATTTGTAGCAGCAAGCAATCTGCTCACTTCCCAAAGTGCGGGGCCCAATGTGACAACATTGGTCACATTGGCTTAGGCTTAGTTAATACATCTGATGAATTGACTGCTCCATATACCTGGTAGAGGCTGGAGATGCCTGTTTGTGACCCTTTGTGCAGCAGGAAACTCTAGATTAACAAGCCGCCTGCCTGCCTCCCAGCCCCCTCCCTCCTTCCTTGCAATGGTCCTCTAGGAATGGAAGATCCACTTCCTTTCTCACTAGGGCCTTGCTTAGGAAGTAGAGTCTCCATTCCTAGAGGGCCCTTGTGAGGAAGGAAAGAGAGCTGACTGACACTACAAAGGGAACCCTGTCTAGGGGAAGGCTGGGAGGCAAACTCACAAAAACTTTAACTAGCATATTTGAGTAACCATCAACCTCTGTTCCCTGTGAGTGCCAGGAACAAAGTTTCTGCTTGTGCTTCTTGTCCCAGCCCCCAGGACTCACAAGACGTTGCTCATCTCTTTTGCTTCTGATCATGATACATAGTTGTTTATACATAATTTGGAAACAGACCTGGGTGAATTGTAAACTGTAGATGAATCGCAAGGCTTCTTACAGCTCTCAAAATTTACCTTCTAGAACATGATTTTGCTTAAGGATCAAGCTGGCTAATTGCAATATCCTTGTGAATGCAAACAATCTGCTCCTTTCTGTCATGGAAGAATATGTTGCAGGAAAGGAAAGCTATCCTTAACCAAATAAAGGAGAAAGTTGCATTCCTGGTCTGTGACTGTGAACTCCAGGCAGGCTTAATGCTGTTCCAGGCAAAATGATGCACATACAGTACACAACCTCTAGTAAGATATCGATCACTTAAATAGCTCTTGCTTGGTGTTCGGAATTTACAAATTAGAACATTTCCATATTGGGTCAAACTTTGATCCTGTGATCCCCAAGACTGGAATAAACATTCTGTAGCTTTATAGTGTAGGATTCATGGGGCATAGATGGTACTTGCCCAGTTCCTTCAGTGTCTGGCCAGAAAACGCTTGGCATAGTTTTAAACCTGGGCCAGAACTTCAGCAAAGGAAAATGCAGTTAAGTTTTTTTTTTTTATGGCACAGCTAGCAGAAGTTCCAGTACTGAATTCTCCAAGCAATATTAGTATCCAGAGAATGAGAAAGGCAAAAGGCTTCATGACCAGTGTACATGGTTGCATGTGGTCAACATATAGTATATGCAAAAGTAAGATGAGGCTGTGTTATTTGAGGACAAATTGATGGCAACAAGGAGAGCCTTATTTGTGATGGCGCTATTGCTCTTGAGCTTCCAAGAGAGCAGGCAAGCCAGAAGTTTTATATTTAGATGTTAATAAAAATGTTTTATCAGGCCTTTGGAAGGTGAGGACTTAATGAAGTGGCTTATTAGTTCTGATATGGGGTGTATAGTTGGGGGGCTTTAAAGTTGTAATATGTTTACATTGCTTGCATTGTTCATTGTGTGTGTTGCCCTGTGATTCTATGGGATCATGTTTTATAGCACATCCATTTTAAGAGAGTAAAAATAAATAGGCGAGCATCCAGGCCAAGGCATTCAGCATTTCACGGTCAGTTTAATATCAAGGGACAATGGAAAGGGTTGGTCACCAGTGCTTCCATTTCTGCAAGAAATGCCAGTATGGCAGAGTAGTTAGAAAAGTTCCACAGAGGATTTTAAGAGTTGGATCAGATGTATAGATCAGGTAGGTAGAAGAAGCATGTCGGAGAAAGGGACTCCCCGGATAAGGCTGGCCAGTGATTAGCGTGCACGTACCCCCTTGCTTTTTACTGAACCAGCAGCTGAATGGGCAAAACTCCTTAGTAGTTTGAATCCATTGCCACCATCTCAGGCTACAGAGAACAGGCAGAAAGTTATCCCAGGAAAACTCCCTTCTCAAGAGAGTACTGAACCCCATCAATTCTTAGTAAAAATCCACAATAGTGTCTGTTGGGTGGATATGACAGTCCCATGAGCTGTCATATGTCTTAACTACCCATGAGCATGGACCAGACAGATAGTCAAATTGTAACCAAGGTAGTTTATTAAAAGCCCAAACGAAAAGGGATTAACAAATTGGGGTGAAAAGGTTGAATATTAAAGTACAAGCAGACTAGTGGAATATGACTGAGCTGGGCTGGAAAGTATAAATGTTTTTGACAAACAAATGCTTTCACTAGTACTGTCTGCATATGCTTGCCAGCAACCAACCAACCCCTGACACCAGACATTGGGAAACTGAGGGCAAGATCTTTCATGCTGGTCAGGGTGCATGGGAGGGGGATGTATAGAAGGAGCTGGTCCTTATGATTCCCAGTTTCTAATCCATTTACAGCATAATCCTATGCATGTTTATTCAGGAGTCCAATATAGTTCAGTGGGGCTTACTCCCAGGTAAGTGTACATAGGATTGTAGCCTTTGGAATTTAAAAGCAAGAATTTGCATGGGAAATGCATAAAATTCATAAAATGCATAAAATGATCTGAGAAGATTTGTGGCTTTACTGGACATATTTGTATAAAATCTTTACACTTCTACCTAGGGCGAATTTCAAAATAAGAGCTCAGCATGGGTTCTGTAGGAGTGCATTATCAAAGGGGTGTGAAACATTGGGCAGAATGAGAAAATAACATCAAAGTTCAGATTCTTGCAATATCCTTTTTTGTTGGAAGCAAATTAATTTGTCTCTTAACTAATGATCAGTGTAATCTTTGATTGCTGTTTTTATAGCTCATGAACATGCATAACAAACTGACTGTTTCAAGAATACGGGTTGCCAGCCAAAATATCCTGCAATTTCTTGTTGTTTCTTCCCTCTTCTGTAGATCAGCCAATTCAGTATGCCCATTCTGTCTTTGAAGATGGAACTGCAAAACTGACTGTTCAAGATGCCTTACCAGAAGACAATGGTGTCTTTACTTGTCTGGCAGAAAGCAGTGCTGGAAGAGCATCCTGCAGTGCTCAGGTTACTGTCAGAGGTGAGCATTTTGAAGGTAAATGCCCATTTGATTGGCAGCTTGGGAGAAAACAGAGTATGAATTCAAGGTCTTAGGATGTCTGTGTGTTTTGTGTTGATTGGCTAGAAATTCCTCTTGCTTTTTTTCAAGGGAAACAGTTCACAGATGTTAAGTAGGATAAGAGGAGAGTGTGAGTGGGAGGGATCATCATAATCGTCTGTTAAGAATGATATTTTGAGCAAAAATGACCCAACCCAGTAGAGGAGCTTGGACTAATACCTTCCTACCCACCAAATGTTCTTTGCGTGCTGACCTTACTCTTTCCTGCTCTTCCTTTGGTTTCCCTAAATGGGTGCCTATCAACTAGGCAAAAACCTGCGAACAGTGTAGCAGCATCAAATGGTTGTCTTTCATATATTGGTCACTGCTTTGTGTGAATCCACTTCATATTCCACTAATATGAGGGGAAAACCATTAGAATTGGATGATAGGTGATCATTCCATCTAGCAAGATAATTCTGGGGACATTGCCAAAGCTTTGTGCCCCTGTTTTTAACATGCATGTTTTAGTTAGCCCAACCCAATTTCCCTGCTGCTGGAGTTTTGAGAAGTGTGTTTTGTTCTGCTTTAAGCTTCAGCTTTGTTACTGGGATGCATGATCCAAATGGTGACTATTTTCACAGCCGGAGACTTAAACATATGGTACTAGCAACTACAGAGAATTAACATTTTAACAGATTTACGGCATCCTGTTAAAACTCATTACTTTGTATTTTGCATGCTCTCTCTCTCTCTCTCTCTCTCTCTCTCACACACACACACACACACACACACACACACACACACACACACACAC
>JAJKFI010014017.1:0-24025 GCA_029204185.1 Lerista edwardsae
TGTGTGTGTGTGTGTGTGTGTGTGTGTGTGTGTGTGTGTGTGTGTGTTGGTCAATACGTGATTTACTACTTCCTAATCTGCTGTTTCAGATTAGGCATCTAAGGATGTCCTGGTTCTTGAAACATAATGGTGTTTGCTTAAAATGCATTCTGTTTTTATAAAGAGACTCTTGGATCCAGCTTGTAAGCAGAACTATTTTTTTCCCTCTCAAAGTACATTTACATCATTACATATTCAGCAGCTTGATCTATGCACTACATGCACTTAATCTGCACGGGCACTAACAAAACCACCAAGTATATTAAATGTTTTAGGCTTGCCAGAGCAGGACTGGTACCAAGAATTTAATGTCATGCAAAGTAAAGTTTTCAGCACATGCATAAGGTGAAGTGTCACTCATAAGACGAGCCCTGCTGGATCAGGCCAAGGGCCTATCTAGTCCATCTCAGTGGCCACCAGATGCCTCAGGGAGCACACAAGACCACAAATGCCTGCATCCTGTTGCTACTCCCTTGCATCTGGCATTCTGAAGTAGCCTACTTCTAATGTAAGGAGATGGCACCACCCATCATGGCCTATAGCCCACAATGGACTAGAAATCTGTCTAATCCCCTTTTAAATGTGCCTAGGCCACATGCCTTTACTCTTCCTTTACAGAAGCATGTGTCACTGGTGATGGAAGAGTTTACATGTTACAATAACATGTTCTCTCAGAAGTTATATAGGGCAATATAACCATACTTGCCTCACTTTTAGTTACACACACACACACACACACAAATTGGAAGCCACCATGTTTGCTGATATAGTGACTGCAAAGGAAAAAAGGTTATTGGGTGTTCTGCAAATGCTAAGGCTTAGTATAGGAAACTTTGGGAACCACTTACCAATGGACAAGGACATCATTATGTCAAGATACTTGGAGATCATTTAGAACCAGAATCATTCCATGCAGTATGGCATCCATTTTTGAGCAATATCAATCATACATCTCAGACTCAAACCCCATCTCCCCCCCAAGACCATTATAAGATCTTCTCGACTTTTAAAAGTTTGTTTAAAAAAAAATGTTTGGGCAGAAGTAAACAAGGCACCAGATCATCTTGTAAGATGAATGTGTTTAAAATAAGCGTGACCAACCTAAAGCAATAGAATAGACAGGTATGTATAGCTGCATTCCAGGTCTGCATTCCTGCTTTCAGAAGAATGATGAGCTGCAGGCTTCGAATCGGTGGCGTCCTAGAGAGACAACATAGAAATCTGTTAAGTATAATAACCAGTACCCAACTTTCTATCTCTTTATTATACTCAGAGCTTTCACTAACCAATTGGTTTGGAGAGCATTGGGATGCATTTGTCCCTTCATTTAAAAAAAAAAGGATTTTTTGGGGGTGGGGGAAGAATCAAACAATGTGATTTTTAACTATGCATGTGAGAGTTTTATGCTTTGGATTACTGGGCTCTGATGTATTTAGTATTTTGTTCATAGCAACAAAAATTAAACAGTTGAACTTTTCCTGAGAGATGAAATTTCCCTTTGCATTTATACATGTTAGGGCCCATCCTATCCAACTTCCCAGTGCCCAGAAGCCACCATCCAGCCCTAAGGTGAGAGAGCAAACAATTCACTATCTTGTGGATGCCTCTATGACTGTCATCGCATGCCGGATGTAGCACACACCCTGTTGGCATGGCTGCATCAGTTCTGGGAAGTTGGATAGGATTGGGCCCTCGGTTTGTTAAAGGCACAGGAAATGCTGAATAAGTGTGGGGTATGTGCCATAAGTGTGCCTGTATAGGGCCAAGCCCTCAGTGAATTAATGTTTTGACCACTTCTGCTTCTGATTCATGTGCTTTGATGGAAGCACTGTATCAGATGAGAAAACTGCTGAAGCTATTGAAAGAGATGCTGCTGGACAGGACTGCTGGGGAAACAGCTGTGTGTTTATCATGCCTATAGGGGTATTGTGTGAATAAATCATGGAATAAGGCAGTGGTTCCCAAACTTTTGGTCACAAAACACCTAGAGCAGCCATATTGAAAATAAGGGGAGGTTGTTGGGTGCTGGAAAGGAAGAGGGCTGTGGGGTTGTTTTGCTTATGCCAAGGTTGTAACTCGGCTTTTTTCTTTCTGATACACTTTGCTAATGGAAAACGGCTGACAAATAACCCAACTTACTGCTGCATTCTCAGGAAAGCAGCAGGCTCTGGCATCACAATCACAGCACTTGAAATCACTTCTGGTGGGTCCCAGACAGACTGCTATTCTAAAAAAGTGGGTCCCAGTGTTAATACGTTTGAGAACAACTGGAATAAGAATTGAACCTGGTTTTGGCTGTGGAGAATGTGCACCTCAAATTCTGTGTATATCGAGACAAACAAACCCAGCCCAGAATTGTCTTCCATATAAATCTAAATTTTTCACTCCAACTTGTACAAATTAAATGTCTGTCTCTAGACTATCTGCAATTTGAAATATTTTGTTGCTAAGGCTAGGAAGAAAGAAAATGCACAGAGATCGGGGTATGTGCGGTAAGAGGTAAAGTAGGATCCAGAAAAACACAATTGTGCATCTTTTTTCTTTCTTGTGCTCGTGCCAAACAGGGCTTCACCAGAGATTTGACAAGCAGAAGTTAAGCAGGTGTAAAAAATGAAGGGGCAGGCAAAACCTTGAAATACGGCTAGTTAGAGTATACAACTGTTAAAACTGGAGGAGTCTGCCAGAAAAAAATTGAGAACTTTAATGACTGACACCCCAGTCCTAACTTGGGCAGGAACAAGTAGGCCAATTGGCCTACCTAAGGTAGGAGGCAGCTGGAGCTCACCGTGGGACAAGGCAACATTTGTCCCCTTACCGTTTGGTAAGTCCCAGATAGCCCAATGGGGCTGCTCAGACCTACGCCTGTTAAATAGCAGGCACAAGTCTGAGTGGCCTGGATTGGGGCCACACTGGCCAGGTCCCAGCTCTGCTGCTCTCCCTCCGGCCTGTTCTGCCTCCTTCCTGCCTTCCCTGAAAAGCTCCTGCGCTGACTAAACTCAGCCAGTACAGGGGCCGCCTACCTTCTGCCATCTTTGGTGCACCTGGCCTGATTCTGCTTCCTGTGTAGCCCAGTGTGCCTTCCACTGACGCAGATATGCTTTATGGCACATTTGTGACAGCAAAGGGCCTATGCAAGCAGCTTGTTGTGGACCAGGGCACCGACCCTGACTGGAATTTGTAAGGCCCAGAATTCCCCTTGCTGTGGTTCTGAGTTAAAAGCCTGCTCTCTCCTGGGATTTTAAGCTTTCAGCGCAAATTGTCAAAGACAGTTTTTCAAGCTCCTTCCTGAAATTTTTGTTTTACTTTTTGACAGCTATGTAATTTTTTTCTTATAAAAAAAAATGAAAACAGATGTAAGTATCCGACAGCCTGCCATCCAGACCTTGGCAGGATGTAGTAAGAAAGGTAAATTACCATACAGGGAAATTAGTACTAAATGCCATAAATTATTCTGACGTTACCTTTTTATAGTTTGCTCCATCTAAATAGGTCAGTAGTGTTGTCAGGTTGCACCCAGGAGATTACCCCTATACTGTACTGTAACTTTAAATCCTTGTCTGAATGTGAAGATGAGACAGTATTGACTTATTCCTACCTGATGTAATGAGCAGTATTCCAGGGTTTCAGGTTGGCCACACTCAAGAAAGATAGGAGTGCGGTTGCTGTCTGTCGCGCCTCTGATTCAGCAGCAGATTTAAAAGTAAAGGGAGACTCCAGGCATAAAGAGGGAAATGGACATGGTGGCTTGTCTGAGGTTGCATTGGAATACAGCACACATGACTCATCAGACTTTCCTTGCTACTGGTCCAATTGAGCTGTACAAAATGCACTAGGTGGCAATAATTTGGTGGTGTTTGAAATAGTGCAATTGTTTGGCTAATTAGAATAAGAAGGGATTGTAGCAGAGAGAAGATGGACATGTCTTAGACGCAAAAAGGGGAACAGGAAAGTCAGGAGTTCTGTTTAGCATTGACGGAATGTGTTGCAGAAATTCTGGGGAACATGCTAAAAATGCAGCCTGCAACTGCTAGTTTATGAATGATGGGATTTGCTTTTGAATTAATAGGACTGTGGTACGATGTGCACTGGTTACAGTAATCTCTTCATGCACCAGTAATCTGTGGTGGCCTTCTGCACCATAGAATCATAAAAATGACAGGATGTAAAATGCAGCTGAAAAGTAACACTTACAGACACTGATGTGGCTGTAGTATATGATCATGTAAATAAATATACTCCACATCTTGGATAAGTATACTTTCTAATATACATGACTTGTTGAACAGAGTCCATTTGCCAATAGCCAGTGAGTTAGCTCAGCTGCCCCTGGAAGCACAGAAGAGGGGGCACAAAGATGGTAGTCCCACAGTGTGTGCGCACACCATCTGTTTAGTGCAGCCATATTGCTTCTATCCCTGACAGTTCTAGTTGGCTACAGTTGTGAATAGTATTTGATAAATGGAGACCCCAGGGCTCTTCTGGAGGAGAAACCTTCCTAACTGCCTCAACCTGCCACTTGTTTAAACACATTTCTCCTAGCCACAGAACTGAGAGAAATTTTTTTTTGCTAAGAGTAGCTTTGGGGGAAGATTCCTGAATGATCATTAAAGCAGGTGTGTTTGTGGCCTTTGATGCTCAAACCAAGGTATACCAGTGATTTCTTCTTCCCTGTGATCCTTGGGAAGTGTTGCGATCTGAGGAAGGGGCTTGGAATTATCTGTTAATAATGGAAATTCGTGGTACCTTGGCCAAGATACAGTTCTTTATAACTGTGTTGAGTACAGCAGGTGGGGGGAGATGACAAACAGCTAGACTGGAAGTAAAAAATAGGTGGGAAGAAGTCATGGTTGCTTCATTCAGCAGCAGATGTCAAAGTAATGGGTTCTAGGCAGGCGCAGCTGGAGGCCCGCGCGCGCCCCATGGCAGGTGCTGAAACCGTGCCTCACCCACGTTGTCCTGCCCCTGCGCGTCATGCAGACACGCCTCCCTTACCCCGGAAACGCTCCATTTCCGAGCGTAAGGGCAGGTGGGAGGGCCGAAAACCGCGCGGTCTCTTCTGTACCGCACGCAATGGCACCCCGCTGCTTCCCCGCGCCCCATGGCTCATGCCATGGGGCGCTACAGGTAAGAGATGCACCTGGTTCTAGGTTACAAAAAGGGACTCACCAGGTTGTAACAGGTGATCTTAAATTGAAAAAGGAGCCTGCTGTAGGTAGCGGAAACGATGAGGGCCCAGATTTATTTTAAAAAATTATATCTTGCTTTTCCCATGCTGAAGTAAATGTCAAAAACGGCTTACAAGTCCAATGCTAAAATAAAATTTTTAATAAACCTATTGGGAGGAGCAACTATTTGGACCAAAGCATTATTACAGAGGGCAGGCATTAACCCATCACCCAAAGGCCAGGCAAAATAGAAATGTTCTGAATGTTTATAAAGTAGCTCTTACGTCTTTTAAAGTCCAGGTGCTCTAGTCCTGCATACTGTTTGGTGAGTGGCTCTGCCTCTAAGGTGCTGTTCTTCAACCTGTGGGTTGGGACCCAAATGTGGTCACAAAGCCTTTATGGGGGGGGTCATGGCAAACTTCTGAGCCTGTGCAAGAGAGAGCTTGGATCCAATCCAATAATGGTACTGCCTTATCCAAACTGAGTTCTGCACAGTGTCTTCTCTCTTCTTTGCCCTGCAGAAAAGGATTGTCTAACTAGCTCCTCTCACCATAAATTTCTCTGCAGCTCCTAAGGCCTTCCCCTCTTAGGTTCCTACCTCACAGGGTTGTTGTGGAGATACAAGAGGTAAGGGATGGCAATGGGAGCAGATCAGGTCCAAGGAGCGGGGTGCGATTGGCCATGGGTCCCCAGTCCCATACTTCAGTTATTGATTGATTGGGGTTGCAGCACAAAGAGGGCTGAAGACCACGGCTCGAAGGTAACAAGGCATCGGTTTTCTTGTATTTTGCTTGTTGTATAATCTTAATAACGTAATAATATAGAGACTTTTGAATTCAGCTACTGCAGTATGTAGTCTTTTCTTATGTAAATTTTGTTGACCTGTTTTATATATTGATGGGATGGAGTATTGAATTTTTGTTGTTGTTGTGAGATGGCTCAGGTGGTGGTAATCCTGTAGAAAGGTGATAGACAAATAATCTGCTTGATTTTGGCAGGTGCAGTTTGTTCTGCAAGGCTGACAGAAGCAGCGCTTCTTTGAACTATCTCTTAAAGGAACAGGAATCCTGTCCCGTCAGCATCTGCTCCTAACTGGTTACAAACTGTTTAGAAAATGAGTTAAAAATCAGTACATAGGATATTAGGAATGTCTTTTGAGATGTACTTGCTTAAGGGGCTTCTTGCATTTTACTGCCTTGGTCTCTTTAAAATAGTTGGCTCTCTCAAATGTAAATAGCAACATTACCTGTCCCAAGAGCAATGCGTGTGCTTTGCTTTCGTGCCCTTCAGGGACAAAACAAGCATAAAAATACAGGTTTCAGCAGTTGTGAATACTGAGAAGCTGGGTAAAAGTGGCCAGACCTGGTAGCAATCTGTGAAAGTGTGGAGTTGCAACACCCTTGGAATGAAGTCAAAAGCATTCTTTTTCAACTTGAAGGCTCCCGACAGCATCTGAGCTCCCTCTCTCACTTCTTTCTCTGACCTGGGCAAAGGAAATCTAAAGTAATTAAACAGCTATGTAGGAAGCTGTCAGTACATATTCACCTCCTATGAGAAATTTACGGTGAGAGGAGCTGGTTAGACTTAATCTTTTGTCTTTTCCTGCATGTAGAAAACTGTTGAATGGCAGAATGGGAAGGGTGGGGGTGGGTGGGAGAGTTTCCTGACAGAAAATGCTTGAAATACATTTAGTCTGTCTCGGTATTACAGAGATTATGGGTCATACTGTGAGAGAATTTGTAAGGATTTGTGTGCTTTTTAGAAAGGATTAAGTGGGAGAAATCGATATGGTAAATGCTGCCTAACTGCATCATTATGTTGTGTGTCTGGGTTTGTTTCATTTTTCTTTTTGTACGGATGTTGCACCTTGGTCCTCTGTTGCAACTGCAGTTATGATAGGCTTTGTTTGGAGATGGTGTAATCTAAATGATGTCGGGTGGGGTGGATAATCTGTTTTTCAAGAATGCTGGTTTGAACAGAAGAAGAGATGCATTCTTTATAGCTTTCAAAGAGAAAAACAAATTTGGTTCACATGTATTCCCAGCTAAGGTGCATGAATTGATTGAGGTTGTTAAGTTATTTTCTTGAGTGACAGCGTGCCCAAGGAGCTCTTACCCAATCTCTTAAGGAATCCAAAACGTGGCATTGTTTATCTCCCTGGAACTACAAATGCAAAGTATTGACAACAAAATGAGTGCTAGCAGTTTACAAAATAATTCTGTAATGATGATTGGGAAGAAACTGAGCTACTTTCCTAAGACAGAGTGATGGCTTTTGAAATGGGTGACTTGCATTTTTAAATGAATTGTTTGTTTCTGGTAGTTTATAAGCGAACCCACCTCTTACTATTTTGTATGCCATTCTTCACAAGGCAGTAAACACGCGAGTTCACAGGCTCTGACCAGAGCTAGTCGTTCCTTAGCTTTAATAAGGTGTCTGATATATCTTCAGACTGTGCTCCAGGGTTTGGTGTAGTACTCTGATGTTGGTAACTAAGCAATCCTTGGCAGGTTTACGTGGGGGAGCACGGTCACATTGCATTCAGAACAGCTTACTTCCAGGACAGTGTGCGTAGCATTGTGCTGTTAGTGTGCTGCAGCTTGTGTAAAAGTGTCAATAGTCTGGATGGTGTTATTCATTAGTGGATAGTAGGGCACGCCTATTTATCAGTATGCAGGATGGAATGCATTAAGTCTTGCCAGACAAGAAGACCTACATGGGGTACTACTAGTTTAGGTACACTTTTTTTTTTTTGTTCATAGAAGCCTTTAGATACCATCGTTCTGTCATTGTGCACAGGGGCTCATGGATGGAAGAGGCATCCATAGAAGTATGAACAGTAGTCTTTTTTCTTTTTCTTTTCAAAAGTGGTATGGTGCTTAAAGTATAGGGCTAGGACTGGAGATATGCAGGTTCACGTCTCCATTCAGCCATGAAGCAAACTTCAGATGCAACCCTATATGCACTTGCCTGAGAGTAAGCCCCATTGAACATAGGGGGCCCTACCTCTGACTAAATATGTGTAGGAGTGTGCTGGTAAGAGCTGTCATACGCTCTGTCCAACCTCACTGGGTTGTTGTTTTGTTGTTGTTGTTTTGATAAAAGGGGACCCATGTATGCCATCCTGTGCTTCCCTGAGGAAGCTGGGATGCAAAAACCAAACTGAATGTTGTGCCTTCATTTTTTAGTTAGCTTCTGATGGGTGGGAGAGCAGCAATCTCTTTACACAGAACGTGGAGCTGTCACAGAGAACCTGACATTGAATCCAGGTGCCTTTTACATTCTTTCCTGTAAGGCAGACTCTGTCCCAGGCAAGCATTCCAGCCTCGTCGAGCTTGTCTTCACCCTAATGTTACCTCTTTAATAACTTGGCATTAACAACCTGCACTTGCAGAACCTTGACACTGCTCATGATGAGACATGCAGTAGCTCAGAGGAAAGCCTTGGGGCTTTGGGAATGTGTGTACTTTCAGTTGGAGGGAGTGGGATACGCAATCACATAACCACAAACTTTCTTTCTGGCCAGGCCGTGGCACGAAGAGCTAAGTATTGTTTGTTACTTGTACAGTGACTTGGGGAAACAATTCCAAGTGTGCATGTGCACCCAATCCTACAATGGTCTACTTGGATGTAAGTCACATTGTGTTCAGTGAGGCCTATTCCCAGGAAAGTGTGCATAGGATTGTACCCTGTGTGTTCATGGAAAAATCGTCTACTTTTTTGAGGGGGGAGGGAGTCACAAACGTGTAAATAGAATTCACCAGTGATCTCAGACTTGCTTTACAAGAGAAGCGAGGACACTTAATTTTTTATCATAAAGGTTGCACACACACCCCGAATTCTGCAGTGTAGTTTTTGTGGTTACAGAAAGGACTAATCAATATTTGCCTAGAATTGCCAGTTATTAAGCACAAGCGTGCACAAAGTTAATTATTCACTTCTAGATTGATGACAGTCCTCTTGGAATATGTCAGCTGAAGGGGAGAGAAGTGTCACTTGACTCCTGATTTGTTTTTGTACATTTCTGGGACTATTGCACAATATGGTAGGGCCAATGATCCAAACTTTTTTGTTAGTTCATAAAAATACTCAACTCTTTTTTTTGTATGTCTCTGTATAAAATGATTTTTGAAAGGTTTTTATTTTTTCCTCTGTATTTTTTCTGGAATGCTAACTATAGCTTGTCAAACAGTTAATTACCAAGTTATTTTTTGTGTGCACATGTAAGGAAAGCTTGATGTTCATGCAGATACAGTACTGTCAAACCCTTAACCATGGGTAAATGGGCTGCAGACTTGTAGGCTTGCTCTCTCTGATACAAAATTTCCTCCTACTTTCACTTTATGGATCATCTGTAAACGTCATTACATATGCACAGTTCTAGTTAATAACAGGCCGGCATTCTAAATCTAACCAGGATTTGAAACTTGTTTGCAAACACTTGCAAGAATTTAATCAGCAACAAGATATCTTTATCCAGAGTCATTGAGTTCCACAGATCAGTTGAAATGAAGCATGGAATCTGTTCTGTTTGTAGATGTACAATTAATGATTTTTCAGGTTTTAATTGTTTCTCCATGCACTGTAATTCATAGAGGTGCACCAAGTAGACTTTCATCAGGTGTGTTGCTAACAAGTTTCTGCTGAAGTTTTAACTTTTAAATTTCTGCTTGGACACTTCTCATCAACCTAATGTTGAGCTGTAATATGAAGTCAAAAAGTGGGTATATGAAGCCTAACTTTGTAAAGGCAGCATAGTATATGAGATTGTATGCTGTGGACATTGAAATGATTACTTTAACTTGTAATATTTCATGCTTTTTGAAGCACAAGAGAATGTTATGCATCTTCACATTTATTGGCCTTAAACAAAAGGGTGTTCTATAGCAGAATATAAGACAGCGTCGCACTAATGTTACAGAAATAGAAAGTTCCACTGCTTTGTCTACTTTGTGGACATGCAGTGGTTTAGTTCCTAATAAAAGAGTTATTTGCACAACAGAAGCTTATTTATTTTGAACCTTGGTTTCCTGTAAATTTTATTTTAACTCACTTGCTGCTATTGCAGACAAGATGCTTCTAGCCACCACTCCCTGTATTGGTTGGAGTTGAAAATGGCTGTGATGCTGGGAAGAATAACTGTTGGTGGCAGGGAATGATGGATCCTAAGATCTACAAGGATAAGTGACTTAAAAGGACTTAAATGGGTTGGCACAAGTGGTATCTTACTGGTGGTGTGGAATTTAATGTGTTTGAAGGACACATTAACATGGCTCAAGGACAGATCACCTGCTTTGTATGCAGTAGGTCTTGGGTTCAAGACAGGCAGGGCATTGAAAATCGCTATCTGGTTTATTGAAAATACTGATCTAGATGGACCAGTGGTCCGATCCTGTGTAAAGCAGATTCCTATGAAAGTTCTGCAAGTTATAATTTTTTTTTTACGAAGAATTATGTGGCAGTAATTGCTTGACATTTTTTAAATAGAAAATCTAATTTTCTTTCTCTGCAGCTGCATAGATAGTTCTATATACACTGATTTCAAAGAATGTGATGACAACAATCCAGAAGGCAGTTTCAGTTTAGAACTAACAGGAGACTGACTAATCATAACTCTGGGCTTGTGGCTCTTTTCCTTTTCCCATTGTGAGACATTCTGTTGCAAATCTGTTTATAGTACAGTTAATTCTTGTCTGCGCTATCCAGGAAAACCGTATAAAATGGAGACAGTTCACTTTAAAAATCACACTTTGTCTAGACTATTATATTTATTACTGTTACAAGTAGCTCTTAAGGTGCTGTGATTGATTAAAGAGCAGTGTGGTTCCTTTTCAGTTTGCTGGATTTTTCCTTTTGAATTAAAAAAATGGGGTCTCCATTTTACAGTTCTTCCATTTTAAGTAATTTCCCTGCATTTTCACACAAAAAGAGAAGACAGTTTGGGAGTATGTTCTGTTTCCTCTTTGTTCTTACAGAAAAGACTATTGCCCATAATGGACACAGATGCACCTTTTGTTTCATTGCTGTTTCTGATCAATAAGACTTTGCAGTGCTTCTAAAATCTGCAGAGCCTCTTTGATCTTAGCAGTATAAAACTAATGGGTGTGTAAACCATGAGCAACAATGCCTCTGGCAATTGCCTTCAACTCTAAAAGAATATTGACCATCAGTCTGCATCTTGTTCAGTTCTCCCATTGACATAAATGGAACTTGACCATTTATTTAATGCTGTATAATACCTGTATATTATAAGAAGAGCCCTGCTGCATCAGGCCAAAGTCCCATCTAGTCCAGCTAGTTTCTCAGTGGCCTACCTGATGCCTCGGGGAGCACACAAGACAACAAGATGCCTGCATCATATTGCCACTCCTTACATCTGGCATGATAGAGCCTACTTCTAGAAGCAGGAGATTGCATTTGCCCATCATGGTTTGTAACCTGTGATGGAATTTTCCTCCATAAATTTATCCCAGGGCACATTCCATTTGTTGCAAATGTTTGGCCAGCACAAGGGCCACTGTAAAGTATGTTTGGACCACTCTCAGAGTCAGAGAGGCCAGCACACAGATGTGCGCCATCCTCCCTGACTCCCAGAGTAGTCCAAACATGCTTTATGTTGGCCCTTGCACTGTCCAAACTTCACTGGTTTAGTTTATGCTGGCCTAACTCCAGTTTAGGATAGCGCTTCCAATCCCCTTTCAAAGGCTTCTAGGCTTTCCAAGTGCCACATCCTGCGGCAAGGAGTTCCACAGATTAATGACATGCTGGGTAAAAATATTTTGTCTGGTTCAACTCTCAACCAGGACTCAATTTTAGGAGATGTCCCTTGGCTCTGGTGTTCAGCTTTGGAGAACGTTTTTGTTTATGGTAAAAAAAGTAACTGATGTGTATTTGTACTTGTTTTTCCCCTCTCTGCTATTAAAGCTCTTAACATGGGGGATGTGAAGCTAGTGACATCTACTAGGATCTCCAAAGCCTCACTGACTCTGGACCATTCCTCTTTAAGATCTTCTACTCCAACAGAAGCGCCAGCATTTACCCTACCGCCAAGGAATATCCGGGTACCACTTGGAGGCACAGCCAGATTTGAGGGAAAGGTAAGTAACCTAATGAATGGACACCTTGCACTCAAAAGGAGGCTAAGGAGGAAGAACACATTTGATTACACTTTATAGTAAGCTCTTCACTCTTGTGGCCTGCCAGCCTTGAGAAAGATACTTTTTGAAAACTTAACATGGAAGTGATATTTCCAATGTGACACAGACTACTTACTGCAGATCCACTGTATCGACTATATGGCATCAGACCTGTGACTTGCATAACACGGCACATAACAGGCAGAATTTTAATCCTTTTTTGTTTTGATTGTGTAAGTATACCTTCCTATCTAAAGCTGTCCAAGACATGATTCGCTCAGAGAAACCTCTCTTGCAAAAAATTTTATTTTTGCCAATAACTATCTATGCAGCATTTGAACTGACGTTGTCAGAAACTCTAGTTGCAGATATTATATTGATTTGAGCTGTTCTCTGGCAGATTCTGCACTTAATAAAGATGCCCTGTTTCTAGTTTGCAGCAGATGTTTCTACTTTGTGAGCAAAGACTAAGCACAGACTTTCTTTTTATAGTTTGTACACCAGAAAGTCTGAATAAAAAGGTTGCCTCTCCCCTGAATTAAACTTTGTTTGCCTAAAAAGCAAAAATGTTGATGGAATGCTTTCTTCTATTTCCTATGACACTAAGGCACTTGTTCAGCAATTCCCAACAACCTACCTTGTCCTCTCCATTGGTTTGTGACATTCCTGGTGGTGTTGCGGGGACCTCTTCCAAGTTGCACTGGGCCAGTGACCTACTCTATGGCCTCTTGGGGGTCTTAGAATGGCCTTCAGCAGTCTCCCACAGCCACTTTCGGTTTTTGGAGGCAAACCGGAAGTGGCTTTCAGAGGCTTCTGCAGGGTATTCTGAGGCCCACAGAGGCCATTTAATTAGAGTTGGTGGTTGTCCCTGTGTGAGCCAAAAGAAGCCTTTGGGGCTTCCCAATGCTTCCAAAATGGCTCCAAATTGGAGCCATTCAGACAGAACGGCAGGAAGGCACAGCCTGTGACTCGCCTCTCATGGTTTGCTACCACCAGCAGGTCACAACTCACAGTTTGGAAAAGGCTGCAGTGGTTCTTAAACCATGTATTGGAGCATACTGGGGAACCATTACAAAAGGGTTAGAGCTGAGAACAGAATGAAAATAATGCTGTCCTATTTCTAAGGCACCCAGAACGTGTCCACTTAATCTCTATATGATTTACTTCCAACATTTGTCTTCCTATCAAACACAGTTGGAAGCTGGTAATGATCTTTTTATGTTCAGTCACCCTAATACAGAGCAGTATCTATTTTCTGAGAGGATTGCCTAATAATTCTCCGCTTGGCAGCCGAAATCAGTAGGCAGATCTGGATCAGCGAGTCGTACAAACCACAGAAGTGGGAACGGGATTAACTAAGAATGTTGAGAGAGAGAGAGAGAGAGAGAGAGAGTGTGTGTGTAATTAGAAATAATCAAGATTATATGCCTATTGTGTGATTGTAGGCTGTGTGAGACCCCAATTTGTAGTGGAACCTGCAGTATCAAAGAGAAGTTGTGCTGGGTGTGCTACCCATCCTATAAGCCCACTGTATTTCCTGGGTAGTCAAAGCCAGAGTTCTTGTCTGAGATGAGGTTCTGATACCAAGATTACCAGATGTGAGCCTTGTTGTACTCTGATAGACCACACTGTCTCCTGTAACTTGAATGATAACATTTGCTGGGCTACAGCTGTTGCACTGTATGTCTATACTCAAGCTTTCTGTCTTAGGAAAAATAAGCTGCAGATGTTACAATAGATTGTTACGATACTTGGCTTAATTGCACAATATAACTATGAAGCTATACATGCAATTTTTTTAAGTGGCTAGACAGGAGATTTTCTTCAAAGAGTGCTACTATGCTGGAATTTGTCTTATCAGAAAGAGCAAACATTTTGAGACTTCAAGGCAGGATATACAGTTGACATTTTGAGGATCTCATTTTAAGAAGAACCTGGTAAAAATCCCACAGGGTCAGATCTGTATTATTCTTTCCTGGATAAATGAAAAACTATGTAAAATAATGCACATAAAAGAAGAACTTGAAAGTGAAGAAGAATGAAGAACTTGAGAAAAGTGACACCCTGAAGCCATGGCAACTTGAGGGGAAAGAACAAAAAGCTGTGTTATTTTCGGGGGGGGGGGAATCCCATGGCTAAAAAAGTGATTGATTCCAAGGCAGTAGGAACTCTCTTTGCACTTACTGTCACAAATCCTTGTGGGGGTTTGCTATGATACATAGCAATGTCTGCATGTGGAAAAAGTGCTATAATTTTTTTTTTTAAACATGCTGGTTCTTCCTCTACCCTTGTCTATCAGATTCCAGAAAACTTTTTGAATGATAGGCAGGAAAGCAGTTAAGATTCTTAAATAGCTTCTTCAAAGTATTACAACCGTGTTTAGAAGTACATAATACAGGCATTGTCCCCCTGTATCTGAAGGGGATACGTTCCTTGCAACTCCCGCAGACACAAAGAACACAGATAAAAGGGAGCCTATTACAAAGCAGTTCAAACCACCACCACCCCATTTTTGACAGTTTGGTGCTGGGGGGAGGTTTATTTGTGTATGTTCTTAACCCCAAGAATAAGTCTCCTCCTTAAAGGTGTGAAACTGCACACACTCCTACTTGAACACTGGAAGAATTTGTATCAGGCCGGTTAGAATACTCTGCCAGCTGGACAAGAGTGGCAAGAAAAACTCGGCAAAGACAGAAAGAGGAAGATGCAGCCCTGGTTGTGGTGAAGGCAGCCCCTGGAATCAGACGTCCTGAGAACCGAGTCAAGTCCCTCCAGGATTCCCACCACCTTATTTGACCCATCAACATTGTAAACAGATCTGAAGTAACAGACAAGTCTAACAGCAGCAGCATGTTCTTTTCTCAGTTTTGATAGCTGCAATAACATCTTTTCTGCTTAGAATGTTTCGCTGATAAGATCTGGAGTTCTGAGGATGTGAAAACAGATCAAGTCAAGCAGATACATGCCACCCATTAAGTCTATGGGAAATATTTCCTTGGTGGGAACTGTTGCGCTTTCAGGTGGAATTCTGGGAGCTTTAAACTAGTGGTGGTATTTTATTGGCACTCAGTAGCCTTGTTTGTCCACTCCTGGTAGCCTCTCCGTAATTACCGTTCATCAAAGTGAGTGCTCATGGACCATTCCCCTTGCCAGCTCAGCTGTTTTTTGTTTACTGATTTTGATATACAGGTGGAGCCTTCTCATCCATGGTTTTCCCATCCTCTGACTTGACTCAGCAGGACCAAAAGAATGACTCTTGGTTAAATAAAGATGTGCTCTTAATTAAGCATTTTAAAAAAGCTTTTCTTATCATGGCAGTGCAGCTGCAGCAGCTGCAGCAAATCTCATTAGCTCTGAGATAACACCTCCTCCCTCATCCTTGGAAGTGTGATTAATCACTTCCTTTTTGCATTTGTTGCCTTGCTCCAGGGTGAAAGGAAGAGGTCTTAGCAAATGGATAAAAATTGCTCTAACCCCCTCCCCCATGGCTGCAGCCTAATGGCTGCATAGTAAGAGAAGCTTTTTTTAAAAAGGCTGAATGCTAATTAACAGCATGATTTCATTTAACACATTTTTTGCTTCTGGGAGGGTTCCTAGAATGGAACTCTCAGGGATAAAGAGGCTCCACCTATATGCACTATTTTTCAGGAACCTAATCCCTGCATAAATTTAGAGCTGCCTGTATATGTGTTAATCCCCACTAGAGGGAGCTGTTACCTATTCAGTTCCTAGTTTAAGTCTTCTGAGTTGCTCTCCCTTACTTTGATTAGGCTTCTCATTAACTTCTTTTCCTGTCCTGTTCCTTATGACTCCCTGCCAAAGCAGCTATGATCAGTTGCTTCTATTGTTTTATTTTGGAGTACATCATGCATAAAACACTTGGCTCCTTCTTGATGGAGTTTTTTCCCACAGCCCTGCTAACAATAATGACCCCTATATCTGCAAAAAAAAAAAAAAAGTTTTTAATTTGGCCCTTATTTTTCACCGTTCCAAATTAAGAAGCTGTATTGCTGTTGGAGACTCAAGTCCTCCTTGAAATTAATTAATTAATTAATTTCTGGGTGTCGGTTGACAAGATGGAAAGTTGTCCTTCTGTATAGAATGCATGTCACTTGGTGCATAGCTATATGAAGCTGGGTTGTTTAACCCAGATTTTTTTACACTAGGAATTGCCCATTTTGTGGTCTTGAGTCACCTGGCATGTTGCCTGCCTTTATGCTGTTCATGCCACATACCTTATGAAATCTTAACAGATGAACAAATGTACGTGTTGTTGGTACGAGGAGTTCTGATTCTAGACCCTTGGGCATTTGCCCACAATAGATAAGAAAGATTGCAAAATGGATTTCACAAAGAGGCACATTGTTTCCTTCTCACATGCTGGGCTGCTTGCCTCCTGATAAAGTCATCCTGCACACACAGAAATTTGTCTATGACAGCATTTGTCAAGGTAACATAGGTGAGAAAACAGTGGGAGGTCATCTTATGAGGTTCCAGTGTTATATTGTTAAATAACTCGTATGTCTTGTTTGCTTTGGAAATATTACTGTGATATGCTGCTGTGATTTGAGGAGCAGAAATAAGCCATGGGAGGGGAGGAATATGGGGATGTGTATGGTTTTTGGCTAGTTATTGGAAAAGGCAAGAGATACCCCAAGGAGATAGGGAATGGTATCAGCAATGGCCCCTTGTCCCAGATAAGCCAGAGATTATAGGGTTCTCAAGGTCTTTGCAAGCCTCCGGAGCACAGCTGTAGGCTGATGAGGCCCCTGGCTATGAAGAGAGGCCAGCACAGGTGCAGATGGGCGTGGCTGATGCTAGAGCCTGCCTAGCAACAGACGCTAGAGCCTGCCTAGCAACAGACATCGATTGGCTGGTGTCAATATAAAGTGGGAGGCAGGAACTGGAGTAAGGCATTCCAGGTAGGTGCTGGAGCAGTAGGACCTGGGTAGGTGCTGCAGTAGGTGCTGGCAAAGCTGGATTATTAAAGGAAGGGTGGTTAGCACCAGGTAGGTGCTGGAGGAGAAGCACCAGGCAGGTGCTTGACATACGGATTGCTGGGAGGACAGAGAGCTGGATGGATGGAGTGCTGGATGGACTGCCTGCCTGAAGGACTTTTGGATGGACTGATGAACTAGCTGAAAGACTGGCTAAGGTAAGCTCATTGTGGGGAATAACTGTGGGGAACAATTGTATGGCTGCCACGCCCCTGGAGCCACCAAGTGGAGGAGGCAGTTTTGGCTTAGGCAAGCTGACTGCCTATTGTTTGGTGGCGGGGTTTGGTGGGGTTAGTCTTAGGGTATCGTGAGCTAAGCCAGTGATGAGGGCAGTCTGGAGGAGGCTGAGCAGCCGGTGAACTCAAGCAAAGCTGCTGGAAGAGAGGAGGCCCAGTGGGTGACTGAACCCCCTCCCTCTTGCCTATCTCTGAGGCCGCTCGGGAGGGGAAACTAGTTAGCCTAGGGTGGGCATTAGGGCCCTTGGGGAGGCCCGGCAGGGAATTTGGCAGAACAGCTAGCCAGTATCTTTTATTGAACTGACCAGTGAAAGCTTGCTCTGCCGGGTAACCAGTACTCTTACGGAGGCTTTTAAAGAATTGGAACCCCCCGCCCCCCATGTCCTGCTCATTCAAATGATTGATATTCCACTTTTCCTTCCAAATAATGTACAGGCTTGGGTGGGGGACCCATTGCCTATAGTTACAGTTCCCACTGGGTAGTACGGGATTAGAGCTTTACTGAACCCAATGGGCTTACTTCTGAGTAAAATAAATAACACCATTTTCAAACACTGAACAGGTGTTTCAAACATTCTGAACAGGTGCGGCTGGCCGAGGTGACACTTGGGGGCTGTTGTTGTGGCTGTCCCAATGCTTCCTGGCAGAACAATAAGCACCAGTTGTGCTAGGGAGCCTTTTAGGTACTGAATTTACAGCATGAAACAGAAATGCCAGTAAACAAACAAACAAAAAAAAAAAACCTTTTCCCTCCCTGTCAATACTAAATCATGGTGAGCAGTTGGCTGTAGGACTGAACTGTGCCCAAATAATTCATTTTACAGGTTTATTTTTTTTTTCAAAGTAGTGAAAAAATTCTTGAAATGATAGTGGTAAAATGAAGAAATATGAAAAGGCACCATTCTCTATAGTGGAACACTATGCTTGGAAATGTTCCATTCTTAATAATTGAGCTGCGTTGGGTCTTTCTGGAATGGGTGAAAGCTTTCTCTCTATAAACCGAGAACCTGATGTTAGTCAGATCAAAGCCATCTTTACAACACAGGCATCCTTTGATGTCTAGCAGGAAATCTTACTCTCTGAACTATGCCTAATATTAGGGTGGTGTGTCGCCTCTGCTTTTCTAATGATACATTGGCAATAACCTGCCAGTATGGAGCAAGATGGAGATAGGCCTAGTCTGAAAATCCTTTGGGTAGAATTACATTTTTTAAATGTCATACTTGAAGCACAATGACCAGATTTGTAAACTTCAAGGAAGTACTGCCTCATGAATGGAATCTGACTCTCTTTAGGACTGGGAGGCACCTCAGTTCTTGTGCAGGAACTTAAGAGTGTTGGGGGCTGAAATCTTAGGCCTCCTTCAGCAAAGGGAATGCTTGTTCCCTTACCTCAAGAGCTGCATAGCCCATCCCCCGGGGCTGGAAAGTAGATTAGGATTGCATGCTAAGGGCGCAATCCTAGCCTTGAGTTAGGCCGGCACAGTTAGGCCAGCACAAGGGACACGGTAAAGTATGTTTGGACTACTCTCGGAGTCAGTGAGGCCAGGATCTTCCCTGACTCCAAAAGTGGTCCAAATGCACTTTACAGTGGCCTTGGTGCCAGCCTAACTCCAGGTTAGGATTGCACCATAAGTCTCACTGTAGTAATAAAATCTCTCGTGTTGGATTGGGAAAAGGGAGAGGAATGAGGCCTGTATGCTGGAACAGCAGCAGAAGCCATCCAATAAACCAGCCCTTTTGGGGGGGGAAGGACTGAACTGCTTTGGACTGTTGTGGGTTTATTTTTGGATGGGGTTTACAACACATTGGAAGCCTGTCCAGGTTTTTCAGGAATCATTCTTCCTGCGCCAGAGGCTGTTCCTGAAATGACTACAGGAGCCTATCATGGTTCTGGCAGGTTCCTGAACTGATTGATAAGCACTTAAAGCAGCTGCTGGATTATTTGTTATGCTGAAGGGCCTACATACAGGGCGTGGTTTGAGAGATTTAATGGGAGATGTATTTGGAACATTACAGGTACAGGACTACCAGCGGCTCTTGGGCAGCTTCTCAGATTTCACTTGGAACTAATTTTATATTGCTTCATAACATGAAATATTGTATGTTGTAAGACAGTTCAGGAATGCTATTTTTGACACTGGCATTTTAAGCATTAAAATTTAGTTGCCCAATACATATTCCAACATTTCACAGATGGAAATACATACTTGTGGGACATCCTATCCTTGTACCAAGGTTTCCTTTCTAGACACACTACACCCACCTACTCACCCCTTACAACTTGCGGAAAGCTTTACTCCCATCTGCTGTGCGCCCTATTCATGTACTTCATAGTAGTCTGTCTGGTGCAGTTTGGTGTGTGTTTCTTGTTAAAGATATTCCAGGGTACCCTCATTGTCATACTGTCAGGTCATCAAGATGAGACTTGCCACCACATGGTGCTGTAATGTGCTTGTGTTTTTAGATGTACGGTAGGTGAACTAGAGATACTTTCTACTCTGGAAGGTTGTATCTTAATCCTCAGATGTGTGGAAGAAAGCTCCTGCAAGGAAATCTCCCCACACTTTCCTTTCACATAGCAGTCTCCCCAAGTCCTTCCTCATGCCAACTCCTGAGAAACACTTAATATTTTGGAGAAAGGGAGGGGAGCTGCTGGGTGGGGATTGGCAAAAATTAAGAACATAAGAAGAGCCCCACTGGATCAGGCCAAAGGCCCATCTAGTCCAGCTTCCTGCATCTCGCAGTGGCCCACCAGTTGCCTCAGGGAACACACAAGACAACTAGATACGTGCATCTCATTGCCACTCCCCTGCATCTGGCACTCCGCGGTAGTCTAACTCTAAAGTAAGGAGGTTGCACTAACCATCATGGCCTGTAGCCTGCGATGGACTTTTCCTCCAGAAATCTGTCCAGTCCCCTTTTAAAAGCATCTAGGCCAGATGCCATCACCACTTCCTGTGGCAAGGAGTTCCACAGATTAATTATCTGCTGGGTAATTGTGCCATCTTGCACAAATGGGACTTCCATTTTGGCCAGAACACATTCATGATACAACTCAACCAAGATACATGACTCGAATAGGGTATGATACCTGAAAAATGGCAAATTCAGTAATTTGTTGCTGACAAATTTTTAATAAGGAGTTAAATAATTTTTAATAGGGAGTTGCCCAGAGGCAAGAATATGGACAGAAACTTATCAGGAAATTGTTTATCCCTGTGGTAAAGAGGAAGTATGAGCTTAAATGAATGGAGTCAAAGGGATATATTCCTTTAGATTGGCAGTTCCGAAAGTGGATCATGGTCCCCTGGTGATCCCACACAAGGTGGGTTGCAGATTAGGCCAACCCATCCACGCTTGCTTTCAAATAGGAGCCTTTCTTGTGCTGAATGACTTACTGGGAGCTTTTGGAGGGCTCCTCTGGGTCACACCAAGCTGAAGACCTTTTCTATTGGCCTCCACGGTCCTCAAAATGGCACACACTTCTGAGTTTTGGCAGCAGTCTGGAAGTAGTTTCCAGAGGCTCCTGCAGGCCCTTCTGACTTCAGGTCAGGACTTGGCATACCTAGAGGAGCTCCCTTTGGCGGCACCACCAGGAGCCAAAAGTGGGTTGCAGCACCAAAACATTTGAGAACCACTGTGTGAGATGCTATCAATTGAAGCTATGTAAGGTAGAACTAAATTTGGGTTATTTCACCCATAATATTTTTCCTTAGACAGGTCCTGGGGGTGGGAACAAAGTCCATAAGAAATGTATGCAATTGTGCAAGAGTTGAAAACTATTGTAGCTTTCATGCACATCTGCTGTGTCAGACTAGACACTGGGTTTTTTCTGCATTGGTGCATGAAAAACGTTATGCAAGAAGAGACTACTGTATACAAACTAAGCTTGTGTCATAGGCTACTGTGGGGCGATTGTGGCTGCAGGAGGTCTGCTCGAAGTGAGGGGTCCTTAGTCTCCTAACCTGGGTGAAGTTCCAGCAGCATCTAAGGGACTATTTGGATCCTCACCAGCTCTATAGCTGGTGCAAATCTAGAACAGTCACCCCATGTTGGGTTTTCAGGATTGGGATAGGATAAAGCAGAGGCCTTCTCCACCATCCCATCCCCCTGCCCAGAAACACCCACAACAATCTTTTTAAATATTTGCAACAATATTTTTAAAATGCCACAATATAACCCCAGTACAGTACGTACGGAGGCTAGCAGTAAAATCACAAAAGTCATGAAAAGATTTTACTAAGGAACAGTAAAAACATTTCAAGAAGTGGATATTGGGATGACTGGTGCTCTACAATACCTCCAAAGAAGAACTGAAAGGCTTTGTAAAAGAGGGCTAATGACTGGGAATACTGTATTAATTTGCCAAGTTCCATTTGCAGTGCAAGCATTTTCCACTAGTATAGACAATTATCTTAAACTTTCCATACATCCTGTTTATCAGTTCAACTTTCTGTTAGGAAAGAAAAATTTAATTGGCATCTGAATGCACCAGCTCGTCTTCAAGTGGGGTAGGTGGGTGGGAGAATAGGAACAGAATGTGTGATGGAGCCTGTCTGAACTGATATGACCTCTGATAATTGCCATTCAGGGCTGGCTGATCTGTCTCATGAATTGTTACACACTCCTCAGAATCTAACCTCCATGTCCCACTTTCCAGAGTCTGAGCATCTGCATTGGGAGCTTTAACCCAGTATTTGTTTCATCTCACAGTGCAGTCACCAAAATTGGCCTACTAGGCAGCTTGTATTTCTCACCTGAATTAGTTTAGAACCTGTTTACAGTTTGTGTCGTAGTTTTATAATGGCTGCTCATCAGTTGCCACCATTTAGCTTAGGATAGCAATACTACATTTGGTGAAAAGCCAGGAATTTAAAAGCACATTGTGCTGGAGTATTGTGCCCATTGTGAAGCAATGCATTCTTGCAGTGGCCTTAGAATCATAGAAGGGACCTACAAGATCATCTAGTCCAACCCCCTGCCTGTAGCAGGAAATCCTCCTAGAGCATCTCCAGCAGGTGCCTATCAAGCCTCTGCTTGAATGTCTACAGTGAGGGAGAATCTACCACCTCCCTTGGCAATCTATTCCACTGTCGAACCGCCCTTATCGTCAAGAAATTCTTCCTGACGTCCAGCCAGAATCTCCTCTCTTGCAGTTTGTACCCAGTGGACCTAGTTCTACTGTCAGGCAGATGACAACAAATTTGTCCCTTCTTCCTTATGACATCCCTTCAGATATTTGAAGAGTGCTATCATATCCCCTCTCAGTCTTCCCTTCTCCAAGCTAAATATACCAAGTTCCCACAACCTTTCCTCATAGGGCTTGTTTTCCAGCCTTCTTACAAGCTAACTTTGGAAATATGGCTATCTTGATGGCACTGAGCTTTCTGAAATGAAATCAAAAAGGTTTTGGAATAACAGAAGGGGTGTGTGTGAGAGTATATGCAACAACAGAAGGGGTGTGTATGTGAGAGTGTGCGTGCACGTGTGTGTCCATTGCCTTCATATTTCATTTGTAAAGTCTGATCCTGAAGTAGCAGCAAGTTAACTTGCTGTTGTTGTTGTTCAGTCACTGAGTTGTGTCCGACGCTTTGCAACCTCGTGGACCACAGCACGCCAGGTCTCCTTGTCCTCCACTAGCTTCTGGAGTTCGCCCAATTTCATCTTCATCGCTTTGGTGACACTATCTAACCGTTTCATCCTCTGCCGCCCCCTTCTCCTTTTGCCTTCCATCTTTCCCAGCATGAGGGTCTTTTTAGAAAAGTTTAGTTCTCTCTTCGCATGAGGTGGCCAAAGTATTTGAGCTTCAGCTTCAGGATTTGTCCTTCCAAGGAGCAATCAGGCTTGACTTCCTGTAGGATTGACCGATTGCATCTCCTTGCAGTCCAGGGGACTCTCAAGAGTCTTCTCCAACACCATAATTTGAAAGCATCTATTTTTCAGTGCTCTGCCTCCTTAGGGTCCAGCTCTCACAGCCATATGTTACAATACTACTGGGAAAACCATAGCTTTGACTATGTGAACCTTTGTCTAGTGGATAGGTAATGGGAAATGTCATATAACATACTAAGCACGCAGTATTGGATTACTTTACATACAGTGAATGTAACTAGAATACAAGAATACGGCACCAACTAGAATACAAGGCAACAAAATGGTTTAAAGTTGGGGTAGGTGGGACTGAAATTGCACATTCAGTCATGTCATGTAGGATATCATTTATTTACCCCAGAGTTCACTTTGCTGTGTTTGTTAAATACACAAGATCATCACTAGTGGACAGTGACACTACAGGAAGGATGTTTTGCAAAACTTACCGTATTTCCCCAAGTATAAGACGCACCTTTTCCCCAAAAAACCAGGGGCTAAAAATTGGGTGCGTCTTATTCAAGGGGTGTGCCGGGCAGAAAGTTTTCAAATTTCTGGCCCCAAAATTAAGGTGCGTCTTAT
>JAJKFI010014018.1:0-24021 GCA_029204185.1 Lerista edwardsae
TGTGTGTGTGTGTGTGTGTGTGTGTGTGTGTGTGTGTGTGTGTGTGTTGGTCAATACGTGATTTACTACTTCCTAATCTGCTGTTTCAGATTAGGCATCTAAGGATGTCCTGGTTCTTGAAACATAATGGTGTTTGCTTAAAATGCATTCTGTTTTTATAAAGAGACTCTTGGATCCAGCTTGTAAGCAGAACTATTTTTTTCCCTCTCAAAGTACATTTACATCATTACATATTCAGCAGCTTGATCTATGCACTACATGCACTTAATCTGCACGGGCACTAACAAAACCACCAAGTATATTAAATGTTTTAGGCTTGCCAGAGCAGGACTGGTACCAAGAATTTAATGTCATGCAAAGTAAAGTTTTCAGCACATGCATAAGGTGAAGTGTCACTCATAAGACGAGCCCTGCTGGATCAGGCCAAGGGCCTATCTAGTCCATCTCAGTGGCCACCAGATGCCTCAGGGAGCACACAAGACCACAAATGCCTGCATCCTGTTGCTACTCCCTTGCATCTGGCATTCTGAAGTAGCCTACTTCTAATGTAAGGAGATGGCACCACCCATCATGGCCTATAGCCCACAATGGACTAGAAATCTGTCTAATCCCCTTTTAAATGTGCCTAGGCCACATGCCTTTACTCTTCCTTTACAGAAGCATGTGTCACTGGTGATGGAAGAGTTTACATGTTACAATAACATGTTCTCTCAGAAGTTATATAGGGCAATATAACCATACTTGCCTCACTTTTAGTTACACACACACACACACACACACAAATTGGAAGCCACCATGTTTGCTGATATAGTGACTGCAAAGGAAAAAAGGTTATTGGGTGTTCTGCAAATGCTAAGGCTTAGTATAGGAAACTTTGGGAACCACTTACCAATGGACAAGGACATCATTATGTCAAGATACTTGGAGATCATTTAGAACCAGAATCATTCCATGCAGTATGGCATCCATTTTTGAGCAATATCAATCATACATCTCAGACTCAAACCCCATCTCCCCCCAAGACCATTATAAGATCTTCTCGACTTTTAAAAGTTTGTTTAAAAAAAAATGTTTGGGCAGAAGTAAACAAGGCACCAGATCATCTTGTAAGATGAATGTGTTTAAAATAAGCGTGACCAACCTAAAGCAATAGAATAGACAGGTATGTATAGCTGCATTCCAGGTCTGCATTCCTGCTTTCAGAAGAATGATGAGCTGCAGGCTTCGAATCGGTGGCGTCCTAGAGAGACAACATAGAAATCTGTTAAGTATAATAACCAGTACCCAACTTTCTATCTCTTTATTATACTCAGAGCTTTCACTAACCAATTGGTTTGGAGAGCATTGGGATGCATTTGTCCCTTCATTTAAAAAAAAAAGGATTTTTTGGGGGTGGGGGAAGAATCAAACAATGTGATTTTTAACTATGCATGTGAGAGTTTTATGCTTTGGATTACTGGGCTCTGATGTATTTAGTATTTTGTTCATAGCAACAAAAATTAAACAGTTGAACTTTTCCTGAGAGATGAAATTTCCCTTTGCATTTATACATGTTAGGGCCCAATCCTATCCAACTTCCCAGAACTGATGCAGCCATGCCAACAGGGTGTGTGCTACATCCGGCATGCGATGACAGTCATAGAGGCATCCACAAGATAGTGAATTGTTTGCTCTCTCACCTTAGGGCTGGATGGTGGCTTCTGGGCACTGGGAAGTTGGATAGGATGGGCCCTCGGTTTGTTAAAGGCACAGGAAATGCTGAATAAGTGTGGGGTATGTGCCATAAGTGTGCCTGTATAGGGCCAAGCCCTCAGTGAATTAATGTTTTGACCACTTCTGCTTCTGATTCATGTGCTTTGATGGAAGCACTGTATCAGATGAGAAAACTGCTGAAGCTATTGAAAGAGATGCTGCTGGACAGGACTGCTGGGGAAACAGCTGTGTGTTTATCATGCCTATAGGGGTATTGTGTGAATAAATCATGGAATAAGGCAGTGGTTCCCAAACTTTTGGTCACAAAACACCTAGAGCAGCCATATTGAAAATAAGGGGAGGTTGTTGGGTGCTGGAAAGGAAGAGGGCTGTGGGGTTGTTTTGCTTATGCCAAGGTTGTAACTCGGCTTTTTTCTTTCTGATACACTTTGCTAATGGAAAACGGCTGACAAATAACCCAACTTACTGCTGCATTCTCAGGAAAGCAGCAGGCTCTGGCATCACAATCACAGCACTTGAAATCACTTCTGGTGGGTCCCAGACAGACTGCTATTCTAAAAAAGTGGGTCCCAGTGTTAATACGTTTGAGAACAACTGGAATAAGAATTGAACCTGGTTTTGGCTGTGGAGAATGTGCACCTCAAATTCTGTGTATATCGAGACAAACAAACCCAGCCCAGAATTGTCTTCCATATAAATCTAAATTTTTCACTCCAACTTGTACAAATTAAATGTCTGTCTCTAGACTATCTGCAATTTGAAATATTTTGTTGCTAAGGCTAGGAAGAAAGAAAATGCACAGAGATCGGGGTATGTGCGGTAAGAGGTAAAGTAGGATCCAGAAAAACACAATTGTGCATCTTTTTTCTTTCTTGTGCTCGTGCCAAACAGGGCTTCACCAGAGATTTGACAAGCAGAAGTTAAGCAGGTGTAAAAAATGAAGGGGCAGGCAAAACCTTGAAATACGGCTAGTTAGAGTATACAACTGTTAAAACTGGAGGAGTCTGCCAGAAAAAAATTGAGAACTTTAATGACTGACACCCCAGTCCTAACTTGGGCAGGAACAAGTAGGCCAATTGGCCTACCTAAGGTAGGAGGCAGCTGGAGCTCACCGTGGGACAAGGCAACATTTGTCCCCTTACCGTTTGGTAAGTCCCAGATAGCCCAATGGGGCTGCTCAGACCTACGCCTGTTAAATAGCAGGCACAAGTCTGAGTGGCCTGGATTGGGGCCACACTGGCCAGGTCCCAGCTCTGCTGCTCTCCCTCCGGCCTGTTCTGCCTCCTTCCTGCCTTCCCTGAAAAGCTCCTGCGCTGACTAAACTCAGCCAGTACAGGGGCCGCCTACCTTCTGCCATCTTTGGTGCACCTGGCCTGATTCTGCTTCCTGTGTAGCCCAGTGTGCCTTCCACTGACGCAGATATGCTTTATGGCACATTTGTGACAGCAAAGGGCCTATGCAAGCAGCTTGTTGTGGACCAGGGCACCGACCCTGACTGGAATTTGTAAGGCCCAGAATTCCCCTTGCTGTGGTTCTGAGTTAAAAGCCTGCTCTCTCCTGGGATTTTAAGCTTTCAGCGCAAATTGTCAAAGACAGTTTTTCAAGCTCCTTCCTGAAATTTTTGTTTTACTTTTTGACAGCTATGTAATTTTTTTCTTATAAAAAAAAATGAAAACAGATGTAAGTATCCGACAGCCTGCCATCCAGACCTTGGCAGGATGTAGTAAGAAAGGTAAATTACCATACAGGGAAATTAGTACTAAATGCCATAAATTATTCTGACGTTACCTTTTTATAGTTTGCTCCATCTAAATAGGTCAGTAGTGTTGTCAGGTTGCACCCAGGAGATTACCCCTATACTGTACTGTAACTTTAAATCCTTGTCTGAATGTGAAGATGAGACAGTATTGACTTATTCCTACCTGATGTAATGAGCAGTATTCCAGGGTTTCAGGTTGGCCACACTCAAGAAAGATAGGAGTGCGGTTGCTGTCTGTCGCGCCTCTGATTCAGCAGCAGATTTAAAAGTAAAGGGAGACTCCAGGCATAAAGAGGGAAATGGACATGGTGGCTTGTCTGAGGTTGCATTGGAATACAGCACACATGACTCATCAGACTTTCCTTGCTACTGGTCCAATTGAGCTGTACAAAATGCACTAGGTGGCAATAATTTGGTGGTGTTTGAAATAGTGCAATTGTTTGGCTAATTAGAATAAGAAGGGATTGTAGCAGAGAGAAGATGGACATGTCTTAGACGCAAAAAGGGGAACAGGAAAGTCAGGAGTTCTGTTTAGCATTGACGGAATGTGTTGCAGAAATTCTGGGGAACATGCTAAAAATGCAGCCTGCAACTGCTAGTTTATGAATGATGGGATTTGCTTTTGAATTAATAGGACTGTGGTACGATGTGCACTGGTTACAGTAATCTCTTCATGCACCAGTAATCTGTGGTGGCCTTCTGCACCATAGAATCATAAAAATGACAGGATGTAAAATGCAGCTGAAAAGTAACACTTACAGACACTGATGTGGCTGTAGTATATGATCATGTAAATAAATATACTCCACATCTTGGATAAGTATACTTTCTAATATACATGACTTGTTGAACAGAGTCCATTTGCCAATAGCCAGTGAGTTAGCTCAGCTGCCCCTGGAAGCACAGAAGAGGGGGCACAAAGATGGTAGTCCCACAGTGTGTGCGCACACCATCTGTTTAGTGCAGCCATATTGCTTCTATCCCTGACAGTTCTAGTTGGCTACAGTTGTGAATAGTATTTGATAAATGGAGACCCCAGGGCTCTTCTGGAGGAGAAACCTTCCTAACTGCCTCAACCTGCCACTTGTTTAAACACATTTCTCCTAGCCACAGAACTGAGAGAAATTTTTTTTTGCTAAGAGTAGCTTTGGGGGAAGATTCCTGAATGATCATTAAAGCAGGTGTGTTTGTGGCCTTTGATGCTCAAACCAAGGTATACCAGTGATTTCTTCTTCCCTGTGATCCTTGGGAAGTGTTGCGATCTGAGGAAGGGGCTTGGAATTATCTGTTAATAATGGAAATTCGTGGTACCTTGGCCAAGATACAGTTCTTTATAACTGTGTTGAGTACAGCAGGTGGGGGGAGATGACAAACAG
This sequence comes from Lerista edwardsae, assembly GCA_029204185.1. Classification (NCBI taxonomy): domain Eukaryota; kingdom Metazoa; phylum Chordata; class Lepidosauria; order Squamata; family Scincidae; genus Lerista; species Lerista edwardsae. The sequence continues at coordinate 4,849 of JAJKFI010014018.1, forward strand.
CTAGACTGGAAGTAAAAAATAGGTGGGAAGAAGTCATGGTTGCTTCATTCAGCAGCAGATGTCAAAGTAATGGGTTCTAGGCAGGCGCAGCTGGAGGCCCGCGCGCGCCCCATGGCAGGTGCTGAAACCGTGCCTCACCCACGTTGTCCTGCCCCTGCGCGTCATGCAGACACGCCTCCCTTACCCCGGAAACGCTCCATTTCCGAGCGTAAGGGCAGGTGGGAGGGCCGAAAACCGCGCGGTCTCTTCTGTACCGCACGCAATGGCACCCCGCTGCTTCCCCGCGCCCCATGGCTCATGCCATGGGGCGCTACAGGTAAGAGATGCACCTGGTTCTAGGTTACAAAAAGGGACTCACCAGGTTGTAACAGGTGATCTTAAATTGAAAAAGGAGCCTGCTGTAGGTAGCGGAAACGATGAGGGCCCAGATTTATTTTAAAAAATTATATCTTGCTTTTCCCATGCTGAAGTAAATGTCAAAAACGGCTTACAAGTCCAATGCTAAAATAAAATTTTTAATAAACCTATTGGGAGGAGCAACTATTTGGACCAAAGCATTATTACAGAGGGCAGGCATTAACCCATCACCCAAAGGCCAGGCAAAATAGAAATGTTCTGAATGTTTATAAAGTAGCTCTTACGTCTTTTAAAGTCCAGGTGCTCTAGTCCTGCATACTGTTTGGTGAGTGGCTCTGCCTCTAAGGTGCTGTTCTTCAACCTGTGGGTTGGGACCCAAATGTGGTCACAAAGCCTTTATGGGGGGGTCATGGCAAACTTCTGAGCCTGTGCAAGAGAGAGCTTGGATCCAATCCAATAATGGTACTGCCTTATCCAAACTGAGTTCTGCACAGTGTCTTCTCTCTTCTTTGCCCTGCAGAAAAGGATTGTCTAACTAGCTCCTCTCACCATAAATTTCTCTGCAGCTCCTAAGGCCTTCCCCTCTTAGGTTCCTACCTCACAGGGTTGTTGTGGAGATACAAGAGGTAAGGGATGGCAATGGGAGCAGATCAGGTCCAAGGAGCGGGGTGCGATTGGCCATGGGTCCCCAGTCCCATACTTCAGTTATTGATTGATTGGGGTTGCAGCACAAAGAGGGCTGAAGACCACGGCTCGAAGGTAACAAGGCATCGGTTTTCTTGTATTTTGCTTGTTGTATAATCTTAATAACGTAATAATATAGAGACTTTTGAATTCAGCTACTGCAGTATGTAGTCTTTTCTTATGTAAATTTTGTTGACCTGTTTTATATATTGATGGGATGGAGTATTGAATTTTTGTTGTTGTTGTGAGATGGCTCAGGTGGTGGTAATCCTGTAGAAAGGTGATAGACAAATAATCTGCTTGATTTTGGCAGGTGCAGTTTGTTCTGCAAGGCTGACAGAAGCAGCGCTTCTTTGAACTATCTCTTAAAGGAACAGGAATCCTGTCCCGTCAGCATCTGCTCCTAACTGGTTACAAACTGTTTAGAAAATGAGTTAAAAATCAGTACATAGGATATTAGGAATGTCTTTTGAGATGTACTTGCTTAAGGGGCTTCTTGCATTTTACTGCCTTGGTCTCTTTAAAATAGTTGGCTCTCTCAAATGTAAATAGCAACATTACCTGTCCCAAGAGCAATGCGTGTGCTTTGCTTTCGTGCCCTTCAGGGACAAAACAAGCATAAAAATACAGGTTTCAGCAGTTGTGAATACTGAGAAGCTGGGTAAAAGTGGCCAGACCTGGTAGCAATCTGTGAAAGTGTGGAGTTGCAACACCCTTGGAATGAAGTCAAAAGCATTCTTTTTCAACTTGAAGGCTCCCGACAGCATCTGAGCTCCCTCTCTCACTTCTTTCTCTGACCTGGGCAAAGGAAATCTAAAGTAATTAAACAGCTATGTAGGAAGCTGTCAGTACATATTCACCTCCTATGAGAAATTTACGGTGAGAGGAGCTGGTTAGACTTAATCTTTTGTCTTTTCCTGCATGTAGAAAACTGTTGAATGGCAGAATGGGAAGGGTGGGGGTGGGTGGGAGAGTTTCCTGACAGAAAATGCTTGAAATACATTTAGTCTGTCTCGGTATTACAGAGATTATGGGTCATACTGTGAGAGAATTTGTAAGGATTTGTGTGCTTTTTAGAAAGGATTAAGTGGGAGAAATCGATATGGTAAATGCTGCCTAACTGCATCATTATGTTGTGTGTCTGGGTTTGTTTCATTTTTCTTTTTGTACGGATGTTGCACCTTGGTCCTCTGTTGCAACTGCAGTTATGATAGGCTTTGTTTGGAGATGGTGTAATCTAAATGATGTCGGGTGGGGTGGATAATCTGTTTTTCAAGAATGCTGGTTTGAACAGAAGAAGAGATGCATTCTTTATAGCTTTCAAAGAGAAAAACAAATTTGGTTCACATGTATTCCCAGCTAAGGTGCATGAATTGATTGAGGTTGTTAAGTTATTTTCTTGAGTGACAGCGTGCCCAAGGAGCTCTTACCCAATCTCTTAAGGAATCCAAAACGTGGCATTGTTTATCTCCCTGGAACTACAAATGCAAAGTATTGACAACAAAATGAGTGCTAGCAGTTTACAAAATAATTCTGTAATGATGATTGGGAAGAAACTGAGCTACTTTCCTAAGACAGAGTGATGGCTTTTGAAATGGGTGACTTGCATTTTTAAATGAATTGTTTGTTTCTGGTAGTTTATAAGCGAACCCACCTCTTACTATTTTGTATGCCATTCTTCACAAGGCAGTAAACACGCGAGTTCACAGGCTCTGACCAGAGCTAGTCGTTCCTTAGCTTTAATAAGGTGTCTGATATATCTTCAGACTGTGCTCCAGGGTTTGGTGTAGTACTCTGATGTTGGTAACTAAGCAATCCTTGGCAGGTTTACGTGGGGGAGCACGGTCACATTGCATTCAGAACAGCTTACTTCCAGGACAGTGTGCGTAGCATTGTGCTGTTAGTGTGCTGCAGCTTGTGTAAAAGTGTCAATAGTCTGGATGGTGTTATTCATTAGTGGATAGTAGGGCACGCCTATTTATCAGTATGCAGGATGGAATGCATTAAGTCTTGCCAGACAAGAAGACCTACATGGGGTACTACTAGTTTAGGTACACTTTTTTTTTTTGTTCATAGAAGCCTTTAGATACCATCGTTCTGTCATTGTGCACAGGGGCTCATGGATGGAAGAGGCATCCATAGAAGTATGAACAGTAGTCTTTTTTCTTTTTCTTTTCAAAAGTGGTATGGTGCTTAAAGTATAGGGCTAGGACTGGAGATATGCAGGTTCACGTCTCCATTCAGCCATGAAGCAAACTTCAGATGCAACCCTATATGCACTTGCCTGAGAGTAAGCCCCATTGAACATAGGGGGCCCTACCTCTGACTAAATATGTGTAGGAGTGTGCTGGTAAGAGCTGTCATACGCTCTGTCCAACCTCACTGGGTTGTTGTTTTGTTGTTGTTGTTTTGATAAAAGGGGACCCATGTATGCCATCCTGTGCTTCCCTGAGGAAGCTGGGATGCAAAAACCAAACTGAATGTTGTGCCTTCATTTTTTAGTTAGCTTCTGATGGGTGGGAGAGCAGCAATCTCTTTACACAGAACGTGGAGCTGTCACAGAGAACCTGACATTGAATCCAGGTGCCTTTTACATTCTTTCCTGTAAGGCAGACTCTGTCCCAGGCAAGCATTCCAGCCTCGTCGAGCTTGTCTTCACCCTAATGTTACCTCTTTAATAACTTGGCATTAACAACCTGCACTTGCAGAACCTTGACACTGCTCATGATGAGACATGCAGTAGCTCAGAGGAAAGCCTTGGGGCTTTGGGAATGTGTGTACTTTCAGTTGGAGGGAGTGGGATACGCAATCACATAACCACAAACTTTCTTTCTGGCCAGGCCGTGGCACGAAGAGCTAAGTATTGTTTGTTACTTGTACAGTGACTTGGGGAAACAATTCCAAGTGTGCATGTGCACCCAATCCTACAATGGTCTACTTGGATGTAAGTCACATTGTGTTCAGTGAGGCCTATTCCCAGGAAAGTGTGCATAGGATTGTACCCTGTGTGTTCATGGAAAAATCGTCTACTTTTTTGAGGGGGGAGGGAGTCACAAACGTGTAAATAGAATTCACCAGTGATCTCAGACTTGCTTTACAAGAGAAGCGAGGACACTTAATTTTTTATCATAAAGGTTGCACACACACCCCGAATTCTGCAGTGTAGTTTTTGTGGTTACAGAAAGGACTAATCAATATTTGCCTAGAATTGCCAGTTATTAAGCACAAGCGTGCACAAAGTTAATTATTCACTTCTAGATTGATGACAGTCCTCTTGGAATATGTCAGCTGAAGGGGAGAGAAGTGTCACTTGACTCCTGATTTGTTTTTGTACATTTCTGGGACTATTGCACAATATGGTAGGGCCAATGATCCAAACTTTTTTGTTAGTTCATAAAAATACTCAACTCTTTTTTTTGTATGTCTCTGTATAAAATGATTTTTGAAAGGTTTTTATTTTTTCCTCTGTATTTTTTCTGGAATGCTAACTATAGCTTGTCAAACAGTTAATTACCAAGTTATTTTTTGTGTGCACATGTAAGGAAAGCTTGATGTTCATGCAGATACAGTACTGTCAAACCCTTAACCATGGGTAAATGGGCTGCAGACTTGTAGGCTTGCTCTCTCTGATACAAAATTTCCTCCTACTTTCACTTTATGGATCATCTGTAAACGTCATTACATATGCACAGTTCTAGTTAATAACAGGCCGGCATTCTAAATCTAACCAGGATTTGAAACTTGTTTGCAAACACTTGCAAGAATTTAATCAGCAACAAGATATCTTTATCCAGAGTCATTGAGTTCCACAGATCAGTTGAAATGAAGCATGGAATCTGTTCTGTTTGTAGATGTACAATTAATGATTTTTCAGGTTTTAATTGTTTCTCCATGCACTGTAATTCATAGAGGTGCACCAAGTAGACTTTCATCAGGTGTGTTGCTAACAAGTTTCTGCTGAAGTTTTAACTTTTAAATTTCTGCTTGGACACTTCTCATCAACCTAATGTTGAGCTGTAATATGAAGTCAAAAAGTGGGTATATGAAGCCTAACTTTGTAAAGGCAGCATAGTATATGAGATTGTATGCTGTGGACATTGAAATGATTACTTTAACTTGTAATATTTCATGCTTTTTGAAGCACAAGAGAATGTTATGCATCTTCACATTTATTGGCCTTAAACAAAAGGGTGTTCTATAGCAGAATATAAGACAGCGTCGCACTAATGTTACAGAAATAGAAAGTTCCACTGCTTTGTCTACTTTGTGGACATGCAGTGGTTTAGTTCCTAATAAAAGAGTTATTTGCACAACAGAAGCTTATTTATTTTGAACCTTGGTTTCCTGTAAATTTTATTTTAACTCACTTGCTGCTATTGCAGACAAGATGCTTCTAGCCACCACTCCCTGTATTGGTTGGAGTTGAAAATGGCTGTGATGCTGGGAAGAATAACTGTTGGTGGCAGGGAATGATGGATCCTAAGATCTACAAGGATAAGTGACTTAAAAGGACTTAAATGGGTTGGCACAAGTGGTATCTTACTGGTGGTGTGGAATTTAATGTGTTTGAAGGACACATTAACATGGCTCAAGGACAGATCACCTGCTTTGTATGCAGTAGGTCTTGGGTTCAAGACAGGCAGGGCATTGAAAATCGCTATCTGGTTTATTGAAAATACTGATCTAGATGGACCAGTGGTCCGATCCTGTGTAAAGCAGATTCCTATGAAAGTTCTGCAAGTTATAATTTTTTTTTTACGAAGAATTATGTGGCAGTAATTGCTTGACATTTTTTAAATAGAAAATCTAATTTTCTTTCTCTGCAGCTGCATAGATAGTTCTATATACACTGATTTCAAAGAATGTGATGACAACAATCCAGAAGGCAGTTTCAGTTTAGAACTAACAGGAGACTGACTAATCATAACTCTGGGCTTGTGGCTCTTTTCCTTTTCCCATTGTGAGACATTCTGTTGCAAATCTGTTTATAGTACAGTTAATTCTTGTCTGCGCTATCCAGGAAAACCGTATAAAATGGAGACAGTTCACTTTAAAAATCACACTTTGTCTAGACTATTATATTTATTACTGTTACAAGTAGCTCTTAAGGTGCTGTGATTGATTAAAGAGCAGTGTGGTTCCTTTTCAGTTTGCTGGATTTTTCCTTTTGAATTAAAAAAATGGGGTCTCCATTTTACAGTTCTTCCATTTTAAGTAATTTCCCTGCATTTTCACACAAAAAGAGAAGACAGTTTGGGAGTATGTTCTGTTTCCTCTTTGTTCTTACAGAAAAGACTATTGCCCATAATGGACACAGATGCACCTTTTGTTTCATTGCTGTTTCTGATCAATAAGACTTTGCAGTGCTTCTAAAATCTGCAGAGCCTCTTTGATCTTAGCAGTATAAAACTAATGGGTGTGTAAACCATGAGCAACAATGCCTCTGGCAATTGCCTTCAACTCTAAAAGAATATTGACCATCAGTCTGCATCTTGTTCAGTTCTCCCATTGACATAAATGGAACTTGACCATTTATTTAATGCTGTATAATACCTGTATATTATAAGAAGAGCCCTGCTGCATCAGGCCAAAGTCCCATCTAGTCCAGCTAGTTTCTCAGTGGCCTACCTGATGCCTCGGGGAGCACACAAGACAACAAGATGCCTGCATCATATTGCCACTCCTTACATCTGGCATGATAGAGCCTACTTCTAGAAGCAGGAGATTGCATTTGCCCATCATGGTTTGTAACCTGTGATGGAATTTTCCTCCATAAATTTATCCCAGGGCACATTCCATTTGTTGCAAATGTTTGGCCAGCACAAGGGCCACTGTAAAGTATGTTTGGACCACTCTCAGAGTCAGAGAGGCCAGCACACAGATGTGCGCCATCCTCCCTGACTCCCAGAGTAGTCCAAACATGCTTTATGTTGGCCCTTGCACTGTCCAAACTTCACTGGTTTAGTTTATGCTGGCCTAACTCCAGTTTAGGATAGCGCTTCCAATCCCCTTTCAAAGGCTTCTAGGCTTTCCAAGTGCCACATCCTGCGGCAAGGAGTTCCACAGATTAATGACATGCTGGGTAAAAATATTTTGTCTGGTTCAACTCTCAACCAGGACTCAATTTTAGGAGATGTCCCTTGGCTCTGGTGTTCAGCTTTGGAGAACGTTTTTGTTTATGGTAAAAAAAGTAACTGATGTGTATTTGTACTTGTTTTTCCCCTCTCTGCTATTAAAGCTCTTAACATGGGGGATGTGAAGCTAGTGACATCTACTAGGATCTCCAAAGCCTCACTGACTCTGGACCATTCCTCTTTAAGATCTTCTACTCCAACAGAAGCGCCAGCATTTACCCTACCGCCAAGGAATATCCGGGTACCACTTGGAGGCACAGCCAGATTTGAGGGAAAGGTAAGTAACCTAATGAATGGACACCTTGCACTCAAAAGGAGGCTAAGGAGGAAGAACACATTTGATTACACTTTATAGTAAGCTCTTCACTCTTGTGGCCTGCCAGCCTTGAGAAAGATACTTTTTGAAAACTTAACATGGAAGTGATATTTCCAATGTGACACAGACTACTTACTGCAGATCCACTGTATCGACTATATGGCATCAGACCTGTGACTTGCATAACACGGCACATAACAGGCAGAATTTTAATCCTTTTTTGTTTTGATTGTGTAAGTATACCTTCCTATCTAAAGCTGTCCAAGACATGATTCGCTCAGAGAAACCTCTCTTGCAAAAAATTTTATTTTTGCCAATAACTATCTATGCAGCATTTGAACTGACGTTGTCAGAAACTCTAGTTGCAGATATTATATTGATTTGAGCTGTTCTCTGGCAGATTCTGCACTTAATAAAGATGCCCTGTTTCTAGTTTGCAGCAGATGTTTCTACTTTGTGAGCAAAGACTAAGCACAGACTTTCTTTTTATAGTTTGTACACCAGAAAGTCTGAATAAAAAGGTTGCCTCTCCCCTGAATTAAACTTTGTTTGCCTAAAAAGCAAAAATGTTGATGGAATGCTTTCTTCTATTTCCTATGACACTAAGGCACTTGTTCAGCAATTCCCAACAACCTACCTTGTCCTCTCCATTGGTTTGTGACATTCCTGGTGGTGTTGCGGGGACCTCTTCCAAGTTGCACTGGGCCAGTGACCTACTCTATGGCCTCTTGGGGGTCTTAGAATGGCCTTCAGCAGTCTCCCACAGCCACTTTCGGTTTTTGGAGGCAAACCGGAAGTGGCTTTCAGAGGCTTCTGCAGGGTATTCTGAGGCCCACAGAGGCCATTTAATTAGAGTTGGTGGTTGTCCCTGTGTGAGCCAAAAGAAGCCTTTGGGGCTTCCCAATGCTTCCAAAATGGCTCCAAATTGGAGCCATTCAGACAGAACGGCAGGAAGGCACAGCCTGTGACTCGCCTCTCATGGTTTGCTACCACCAGCAGGTCACAACTCACAGTTTGGAAAAGGCTGCAGTGGTTCTTAAACCATGTATTGGAGCATACTGGGGAACCATTACAAAAGGGTTAGAGCTGAGAACAGAATGAAAATAATGCTGTCCTATTTCTAAGGCACCCAGAACGTGTCCACTTAATCTCTATATGATTTACTTCCAACATTTGTCTTCCTATCAAACACAGTTGGAAGCTGGTAATGATCTTTTTATGTTCAGTCACCCTAATACAGAGCAGTATCTATTTTCTGAGAGGATTGCCTAATAATTCTCCGCTTGGCAGCCGAAATCAGTAGGCAGATCTGGATCAGCGAGTCGTACAAACCACAGAAGTGGGAACGGGATTAACTAAGAATGTTGAGAGAGAGAGAGAGAGAGAGAGAGAGTGTGTGTGTAATTAGAAATAATCAAGATTATATGCCTATTGTGTGATTGTAGGCTGTGTGAGACCCCAATTTGTAGTGGAACCTGCAGTATCAAAGAGAAGTTGTGCTGGGTGTGCTACCCATCCTATAAGCCCACTGTATTTCCTGGGTAGTCAAAGCCAGAGTTCTTGTCTGAGATGAGGTTCTGATACCAAGATTACCAGATGTGAGCCTTGTTGTACTCTGATAGACCACACTGTCTCCTGTAACTTGAATGATAACATTTGCTGGGCTACAGCTGTTGCACTGTATGTCTATACTCAAGCTTTCTGTCTTAGGAAAAATAAGCTGCAGATGTTACAATAGATTGTTACGATACTTGGCTTAATTGCACAATATAACTATGAAGCTATACATGCAATTTTTTTAAGTGGCTAGACAGGAGATTTTCTTCAAAGAGTGCTACTATGCTGGAATTTGTCTTATCAGAAAGAGCAAACATTTTGAGACTTCAAGGCAGGATATACAGTTGACATTTTGAGGATCTCATTTTAAGAAGAACCTGGTAAAAATCCCACAGGGTCAGATCTGTATTATTCTTTCCTGGATAAATGAAAAACTATGTAAAATAATGCACATAAAAGAAGAACTTGAAAGTGAAGAAGAATGAAGAACTTGAGAAAAGTGACACCCTGAAGCCATGGCAACTTGAGGGGAAAGAACAAAAAGCTGTGTTATTTTCGGGGGGGGGGGAATCCCATGGCTAAAAAAGTGATTGATTCCAAGGCAGTAGGAACTCTCTTTGCACTTACTGTCACAAATCCTTGTGGGGGTTTGCTATGATACATAGCAATGTCTGCATGTGGAAAAAGTGCTATAATTTTTTTTTTTAAACATGCTGGTTCTTCCTCTACCCTTGTCTATCAGATTCCAGAAAACTTTTTGAATGATAGGCAGGAAAGCAGTTAAGATTCTTAAATAGCTTCTTCAAAGTATTACAACCGTGTTTAGAAGTACATAATACAGGCATTGTCCCCCTGTATCTGAAGGGGATACGTTCCTTGCAACTCCCGCAGACACAAAGAACACAGATAAAAGGGAGCCTATTACAAAGCAGTTCAAACCACCACCACCCCATTTTTGACAGTTTGGTGCTGGGGGGAGGTTTATTTGTGTATGTTCTTAACCCCAAGAATAAGTCTCCTCCTTAAAGGTGTGAAACTGCACACACTCCTACTTGAACACTGGAAGAATTTGTATCAGGCCGGTTAGAATACTCTGCCAGCTGGACAAGAGTGGCAAGAAAAACTCGGCAAAGACAGAAAGAGGAAGATGCAGCCCTGGTTGTGGTGAAGGCAGCCCCTGGAATCAGACGTCCTGAGAACCGAGTCAAGTCCCTCCAGGATTCCCACCACCTTATTTGACCCATCAACATTGTAAACAGATCTGAAGTAACAGACAAGTCTAACAGCAGCAGCATGTTCTTTTCTCAGTTTTGATAGCTGCAATAACATCTTTTCTGCTTAGAATGTTTCGCTGATAAGATCTGGAGTTCTGAGGATGTGAAAACAGATCAAGTCAAGCAGATACATGCCACCCATTAAGTCTATGGGAAATATTTCCTTGGTGGGAACTGTTGCGCTTTCAGGTGGAATTCTGGGAGCTTTAAACTAGTGGTGGTATTTTATTGGCACTCAGTAGCCTTGTTTGTCCACTCCTGGTAGCCTCTCCGTAATTACCGTTCATCAAAGTGAGTGCTCATGGACCATTCCCCTTGCCAGCTCAGCTGTTTTTTGTTTACTGATTTTGATATACAGGTGGAGCCTTCTCATCCATGGTTTTCCCATCCTCTGACTTGACTCAGCAGGACCAAAAGAATGACTCTTGGTTAAATAAAGATGTGCTCTTAATTAAGCATTTTAAAAAAGCTTTTCTTATCATGGCAGTGCAGCTGCAGCAGCTGCAGCAAATCTCATTAGCTCTGAGATAACACCTCCTCCCTCATCCTTGGAAGTGTGATTAATCACTTCCTTTTTGCATTTGTTGCCTTGCTCCAGGGTGAAAGGAAGAGGTCTTAGCAAATGGATAAAAATTGCTCTAACCCCCTCCCCCATGGCTGCAGCCTAATGGCTGCATAGTAAGAGAAGCTTTTTTTAAAAAGGCTGAATGCTAATTAACAGCATGATTTCATTTAACACATTTTTTGCTTCTGGGAGGGTTCCTAGAATGGAACTCTCAGGGATAAAGAGGCTCCACCTATATGCACTATTTTTCAGGAACCTAATCCCTGCATAAATTTAGAGCTGCCTGTATATGTGTTAATCCCCACTAGAGGGAGCTGTTACCTATTCAGTTCCTAGTTTAAGTCTTCTGAGTTGCTCTCCCTTACTTTGATTAGGCTTCTCATTAACTTCTTTTCCTGTCCTGTTCCTTATGACTCCCTGCCAAAGCAGCTATGATCAGTTGCTTCTATTGTTTTATTTTGGAGTACATCATGCATAAAACACTTGGCTCCTTCTTGATGGAGTTTTTTCCCACAGCCCTGCTAACAATAATGACCCCTATATCTGCAAAAAAAAAAAAAAGTTTTTAATTTGGCCCTTATTTTTCACCGTTCCAAATTAAGAAGCTGTATTGCTGTTGGAGACTCAAGTCCTCCTTGAAATTAATTAATTAATTAATTTCTGGGTGTCGGTTGACAAGATGGAAAGTTGTCCTTCTGTATAGAATGCATGTCACTTGGTGCATAGCTATATGAAGCTGGGTTGTTTAACCCAGATTTTTTTACACTAGGAATTGCCCATTTTGTGGTCTTGAGTCACCTGGCATGTTGCCTGCCTTTATGCTGTTCATGCCACATACCTTATGAAATCTTAACAGATGAACAAATGTACGTGTTGTTGGTACGAGGAGTTCTGATTCTAGACCCTTGGGCATTTGCCCACAATAGATAAGAAAGATTGCAAAATGGATTTCACAAAGAGGCACATTGTTTCCTTCTCACATGCTGGGCTGCTTGCCTCCTGATAAAGTCATCCTGCACACACAGAAATTTGTCTATGACAGCATTTGTCAAGGTAACATAGGTGAGAAAACAGTGGGAGGTCATCTTATGAGGTTCCAGTGTTATATTGTTAAATAACTCGTATGTCTTGTTTGCTTTGGAAATATTACTGTGATATGCTGCTGTGATTTGAGGAGCAGAAATAAGCCATGGGAGGGGAGGAATATGGGGATGTGTATGGTTTTTGGCTAGTTATTGGAAAAGGCAAGAGATACCCCAAGGAGATAGGGAATGGTATCAGCAATGGCCCCTTGTCCCAGATAAGCCAGAGATTATAGGGTTCTCAAGGTCTTTGCAAGCCTCCGGAGCACAGCTGTAGGCTGATGAGGCCCCTGGCTATGAAGAGAGGCCAGCACAGGTGCAGATGGGCGTGGCTGATGCTAGAGCCTGCCTAGCAACAGACGCTAGAGCCTGCCTAGCAACAGACATCGATTGGCTGGTGTCAATATAAAGTGGGAGGCAGGAACTGGAGTAAGGCATTCCAGGTAGGTGCTGGAGCAGTAGGACCTGGGTAGGTGCTGCAGTAGGTGCTGGCAAAGCTGGATTATTAAAGGAAGGGTGGTTAGCACCAGGTAGGTGCTGGAGGAGAAGCACCAGGCAGGTGCTTGACATACGGATTGCTGGGAGGACAGAGAGCTGGATGGATGGAGTGCTGGATGGACTGCCTGCCTGAAGGACTTTTGGATGGACTGATGAACTAGCTGAAAGACTGGCTAAGGTAAGCTCATTGTGGGGAATAACTGTGGGGAACAATTGTATGGCTGCCACGCCCCTGGAGCCACCAAGTGGAGGAGGCAGTTTTGGCTTAGGCAAGCTGACTGCCTATTGTTTGGTGGCGGGGTTTGGTGGGGTTAGTCTTAGGGTATCGTGAGCTAAGCCAGTGATGAGGGCAGTCTGGAGGAGGCTGAGCAGCCGGTGAACTCAAGCAAAGCTGCTGGAAGAGAGGAGGCCCAGTGGGTGACTGAACCCCCTCCCTCTTGCCTATCTCTGAGGCCGCTCGGGAGGGGAAACTAGTTAGCCTAGGGTGGGCATTAGGGCCCTTGGGGAGGCCCGGCAGGGAATTTGGCAGAACAGCTAGCCAGTATCTTTTATTGAACTGACCAGTGAAAGCTTGCTCTGCCGGGTAACCAGTACTCTTACGGAGGCTTTTAAAGAATTGGAACCCCCCGCCCCCCATGTCCTGCTCATTCAAATGATTGATATTCCACTTTTCCTTCCAAATAATGTACAGGCTTGGGTGGGGGACCCATTGCCTATAGTTACAGTTCCCACTGGGTAGTACGGGATTAGAGCTTTACTGAACCCAATGGGCTTACTTCTGAGTAAAATAAATAACACCATTTTCAAACACTGAACAGGTGTTTCAAACATTCTGAACAGGTGCGGCTGGCCGAGGTGACACTTGGGGGCTGTTGTTGTGGCTGTCCCAATGCTTCCTGGCAGAACAATAAGCACCAGTTGTGCTAGGGAGCCTTTTAGGTACTGAATTTACAGCATGAAACAGAAATGCCAGTAAACAAACAAACAAAAAAAAAAACCTTTTCCCTCCCTGTCAATACTAAATCATGGTGAGCAGTTGGCTGTAGGACTGAACTGTGCCCAAATAATTCATTTTACAGGTTTATTTTTTTTTTCAAAGTAGTGAAAAAATTCTTGAAATGATAGTGGTAAAATGAAGAAATATGAAAAGGCACCATTCTCTATAGTGGAACACTATGCTTGGAAATGTTCCATTCTTAATAATTGAGCTGCGTTGGGTCTTTCTGGAATGGGTGAAAGCTTTCTCTCTATAAACCGAGAACCTGATGTTAGTCAGATCAAAGCCATCTTTACAACACAGGCATCCTTTGATGTCTAGCAGGAAATCTTACTCTCTGAACTATGCCTAATATTAGGGTGGTGTGTCGCCTCTGCTTTTCTAATGATACATTGGCAATAACCTGCCAGTATGGAGCAAGATGGAGATAGGCCTAGTCTGAAAATCCTTTGGGTAGAATTACATTTTTTAAATGTCATACTTGAAGCACAATGACCAGATTTGTAAACTTCAAGGAAGTACTGCCTCATGAATGGAATCTGACTCTCTTTAGGACTGGGAGGCACCTCAGTTCTTGTGCAGGAACTTAAGAGTGTTGGGGGCTGAAATCTTAGGCCTCCTTCAGCAAAGGGAATGCTTGTTCCCTTACCTCAAGAGCTGCATAGCCCATCCCCCGGGGCTGGAAAGTAGATTAGGATTGCATGCTAAGGGCGCAATCCTAGCCTTGAGTTAGGCCGGCACAGTTAGGCCAGCACAAGGGACACGGTAAAGTATGTTTGGACTACTCTCGGAGTCAGTGAGGCCAGGATCTTCCCTGACTCCAAAAGTGGTCCAAATGCACTTTACAGTGGCCTTGGTGCCAGCCTAACTCCAGGTTAGGATTGCACCATAAGTCTCACTGTAGTAATAAAATCTCTCGTGTTGGATTGGGAAAAGGGAGAGGAATGAGGCCTGTATGCTGGAACAGCAGCAGAAGCCATCCAATAAACCAGCCCTTTTGGGGGGGAAGGACTGAACTGCTTTGGACTGTTGTGGGTTTATTTTTGGATGGGGTTTACAACACATTGGAAGCCTGTCCAGGTTTTTCAGGAATCATTCTTCCTGCGCCAGAGGCTGTTCCTGAAATGACTACAGGAGCCTATCATGGTTCTGGCAGGTTCCTGAACTGATTGATAAGCACTTAAAGCAGCTGCTGGATTATTTGTTATGCTGAAGGGCCTACATACAGGGCGTGGTTTGAGAGATTTAATGGGAGATGTATTTGGAACATTACAGGTACAGGACTACCAGCGGCTCTTGGGCAGCTTCTCAGATTTCACTTGGAACTAATTTTATATTGCTTCATAACATGAAATATTGTATGTTGTAAGACAGTTCAGGAATGCTATTTTTGACACTGGCATTTTAAGCATTAAAATTTAGTTGCCCAATACATATTCCAACATTTCACAGATGGAAATACATACTTGTGGGACATCCTATCCTTGTACCAAGGTTTCCTTTCTAGACACACTACACCCACCTACTCACCCCTTACAACTTGCGGAAAGCTTTACTCCCATCTGCTGTGCGCCCTATTCATGTACTTCATAGTAGTCTGTCTGGTGCAGTTTGGTGTGTGTTTCTTGTTAAAGATATTCCAGGGTACCCTCATTGTCATACTGTCAGGTCATCAAGATGAGACTTGCCACCACATGGTGCTGTAATGTGCTTGTGTTTTTAGATGTACGGTAGGTGAACTAGAGATACTTTCTACTCTGGAAGGTTGTATCTTAATCCTCAGATGTGTGGAAGAAAGCTCCTGCAAGGAAATCTCCCCACACTTTCCTTTCACATAGCAGTCTCCCCAAGTCCTTCCTCATGCCAACTCCTGAGAAACACTTAATATTTTGGAGAAAGGGAGGGGAGCTGCTGGGTGGGGATTGGCAAAAATTAAGAACATAAGAAGAGCCCCACTGGATCAGGCCAAAGGCCCATCTAGTCCAGCTTCCTGCATCTCGCAGTGGCCCACCAGTTGCCTCAGGGAACACACAAGACAACTAGATACGTGCATCTCATTGCCACTCCCCTGCATCTGGCACTCCGCGGTAGTCTAACTCTAAAGTAAGGAGGTTGCACTAACCATCATGGCCTGTAGCCTGCGATGGACTTTTCCTCCAGAAATCTGTCCAGTCCCCTTTTAAAAGCATCTAGGCCAGATGCCATCACCACTTCCTGTGGCAAGGAGTTCCACAGATTAATTATCTGCTGGGTAATTGTGCCATCTTGCACAAATGGGACTTCCATTTTGGCCAGAACACATTCATGATACAACTCAACCAAGATACATGACTCGAATAGGGTATGATACCTGAAAAATGGCAAATTCAGTAATTTGTTGCTGACAAATTTTTAATAAGGAGTTAAATAATTTTTAATAGGGAGTTGCCCAGAGGCAAGAATATGGACAGAAACTTATCAGGAAATTGTTTATCCCTGTGGTAAAGAGGAAGTATGAGCTTAAATGAATGGAGTCAAAGGGATATATTCCTTTAGATTGGCAGTTCCGAAAGTGGATCATGGTCCCCTGGTGATCCCACACAAGGTGGGTTGCAGATTAGGCCAACCCATCCACGCTTGCTTTCAAATAGGAGCCTTTCTTGTGCTGAATGACTTACTGGGAGCTTTTGGAGGGCTCCTCTGGGTCACACCAAGCTGAAGACCTTTTCTATTGGCCTCCACGGTCCTCAAAATGGCACACACTTCTGAGTTTTGGCAGCAGTCTGGAAGTAGTTTCCAGAGGCTCCTGCAGGCCCTTCTGACTTCAGGTCAGGACTTGGCATACCTAGAGGAGCTCCCTTTGGCGGCACCACCAGGAGCCAAAAGTGGGTTGCAGCACCAAAACATTTGAGAACCACTGTGTGAGATGCTATCAATTGAAGCTATGTAAGGTAGAACTAAATTTGGGTTATTTCACCCATAATATTTTTCCTTAGACAGGTCCTGGGGGTGGGAACAAAGTCCATAAGAAATGTATGCAATTGTGCAAGAGTTGAAAACTATTGTAGCTTTCATGCACATCTGCTGTGTCAGACTAGACACTGGGTTTTTTCTGCATTGGTGCATGAAAAACGTTATGCAAGAAGAGACTACTGTATACAAACTAAGCTTGTGTCATAGGCTACTGTGGGGCGATTGTGGCTGCAGGAGGTCTGCTCGAAGTGAGGGGTCCTTAGTCTCCTAACCTGGGTGAAGTTCCAGCAGCATCTAAGGGACTATTTGGATCCTCACCAGCTCTATAGCTGGTGCAAATCTAGAACAGTCACCCCATGTTGGGTTTTCAGGATTGGGATAGGATAAAGCAGAGGCCTTCTCCACCATCCCATCCCCCTGCCCAGAAACACCCACAACAATCTTTTTAAATATTTGCAACAATATTTTTAAAATGCCACAATATAACCCCAGTACAGTACGTACGGAGGCTAGCAGTAAAATCACAAAAGTCATGAAAAGATTTTACTAAGGAACAGTAAAAACATTTCAAGAAGTGGATATTGGGATGACTGGTGCTCTACAATACCTCCAAAGAAGAACTGAAAGGCTTTGTAAAAGAGGGCTAATGACTGGGAATACTGTATTAATTTGCCAAGTTCCATTTGCAGTGCAAGCATTTTCCACTAGTATAGACAATTATCTTAAACTTTCCATACATCCTGTTTATCAGTTCAACTTTCTGTTAGGAAAGAAAAATTTAATTGGCATCTGAATGCACCAGCTCGTCTTCAAGTGGGGTAGGTGGGTGGGAGAATAGGAACAGAATGTGTGATGGAGCCTGTCTGAACTGATATGACCTCTGATAATTGCCATTCAGGGCTGGCTGATCTGTCTCATGAATTGTTACACACTCCTCAGAATCTAACCTCCATGTCCCACTTTCCAGAGTCTGAGCATCTGCATTGGGAGCTTTAACCCAGTATTTGTTTCATCTCACAGTGCAGTCACCAAAATTGGCCTACTAGGCAGCTTGTATTTCTCACCTGAATTAGTTTAGAACCTGTTTACAGTTTGTGTCGTAGTTTTATAATGGCTGCTCATCAGTTGCCACCATTTAGCTTAGGATAGCAATACTACATTTGGTGAAAAGCCAGGAATTTAAAAGCACATTGTGCTGGAGTATTGTGCCCATTGTGAAGCAATGCATTCTTGCAGTGGCCTTAGAATCATAGAAGGGACCTACAAGATCATCTAGTCCAACCCCCTGCCTGTAGCAGGAAATCCTCCTAGAGCATCTCCAGCAGGTGCCTATCAAGCCTCTGCTTGAATGTCTACAGTGAGGGAGAATCTACCACCTCCCTTGGCAATCTATTCCACTGTCGAACCGCCCTTATCGTCAAGAAATTCTTCCTGACGTCCAGCCAGAATCTCCTCTCTTGCAGTTTGTACCCAGTGGACCTAGTTCTACTGTCAGGCAGATGACAACAAATTTGTCCCTTCTTCCTTATGACATCCCTTCAGATATTTGAAGAGTGCTATCATATCCCCTCTCAGTCTTCCCTTCTCCAAGCTAAATATACCAAGTTCCCACAACCTTTCCTCATAGGGCTTGTTTTCCAGCCTTCTTACAAGCTAACTTTGGAAATATGGCTATCTTGATGGCACTGAGCTTTCTGAAATGAAATCAAAAAGGTTTTGGAATAACAGAAGGGGTGTGTGTGAGAGTATATGCAACAACAGAAGGGGTGTGTATGTGAGAGTGTGCGTGCACGTGTGTGTCCATTGCCTTCATATTTCATTTGTAAAGTCTGATCCTGAAGTAGCAGCAAGTTAACTTGCTGTTGTTGTTGTTCAGTCACTGAGTTGTGTCCGACGCTTTGCAACCTCGTGGACCACAGCACGCCAGGTCTCCTTGTCCTCCACTAGCTTCTGGAGTTCGCCCAATTTCATCTTCATCGCTTTGGTGACACTATCTAACCGTTTCATCCTCTGCCGCCCCCTTCTCCTTTTGCCTTCCATCTTTCCCAGCATGAGGGTCTTTTTAGAAAAGTTTAGTTCTCTCTTCGCATGAGGTGGCCAAAGTATTTGAGCTTCAGCTTCAGGATTTGTCCTTCCAAGGAGCAATCAGGCTTGACTTCCTGTAGGATTGACCGATTGCATCTCCTTGCAGTCCAGGGGACTCTCAAGAGTCTTCTCCAACACCATAATTTGAAAGCATCTATTTTTCAGTGCTCTGCCTCCTTAGGGTCCAGCTCTCACAGCCATATGTTACAATACTACTGGGAAAACCATAGCTTTGACTATGTGAACCTTTGTCTAGTGGATAGGTAATGGGAAATGTCATATAACATACTAAGCACGCAGTATTGGATTACTTTACATACAGTGAATGTAACTAGAATACAAGAATACGGCACCAACTAGAATACAAGGCAACAAAATGGTTTAAAGTTGGGGTAGGTGGGACTGAAATTGCACATTCAGTCATGTCATGTAGGATATCATTTATTTACCCCAGAGTTCACTTTGCTGTGTTTGTTAAATACACAAGATCATCACTAGTGGACAGTGACACTACAGGAAGGATGTTTTGCAAAACTTACCGTATTTCCCCAAGTATAAGACGCACCTTTTCCCCAAAAAACCAGGGGCTAAAAATTGGGTGCGTCTTATTCAAGGGGTGTGCCGGGCAGAAAGTTTTCAAATTTCTGGCCCCAAAATTAAGGTGCGTCTTAT
>JAJKFI010014022.1:0-31565 GCA_029204185.1 Lerista edwardsae
CACACACACACACACACACACACACACACACACACACACACACACACAGAGTTTAGCCTTTATATGATTACTTTCAGGAATAAGAATATAACTTGGGCTATTGTGAGATACGTAGAAGGTGACTTACAAATATGCTACTTGGTTTGTGCAGTTTCTCTTGAATGTAGTCAAGAGACGGGCTTGGAATGGTACTGAGAACCTTTCCCAGGAACAGCATCAGGGGTCAGCCAGGGTGCGCACTGATTGCGTTCCCACGTCCATCAAGAGGGTCCGACTCAACCCTAGTTGGTTAGAACCCTAAGGAGAAGGGTATCCCAAGTAGGCTTGCCCCTGGCCATTACATCAGAAGGATCAGAAGTTAGGATTCTTTAATACCACAATTTTTCTGGAAATAATAAATCAGGCCACAAGGAAATATTTTGCATTCTGCTTTCAAATTGTCCAAGCTTCAAAATCTTTCAGTACAATAAAGCAATAAAACTACGTGGATTCTTCATTAAGGTTACTCTAGTTTAAAGCACCGTTTTATTTACTGAGCAACTAAGCAATTATGAATGTAGTGGAAACTGGAAAAGTGATCATGAGCTGAAACCTCAGAAATAATAATAATAATAATAAATTGGTAGGGTGAAGTTGGTAATGGTGTTCCATGGAAAACCATCAGTGTTGTTTTTTCTGGCTCCAGATTCCACCAAACTGTATGCACTGTATAGACAGGCAAAAGATTCCACGATCTAACTCTGAGATCAAAAAACGTATCTTGGGAAGTTACCACAATCCAAGAGAATTTGGTTTATTAGACAAATAAAATTGTTGTTCTATTTAAGTACTTGCATATTTTATACAAACATAAAGAGATAATTTTGTACAAATATAAAGAGTTAAAATTTTTGCTCCCTGCATATAATTTCACTTCTGAAAATCCATGATAAATAATGGCAAATCTTCATGAGATCTTGCTGAGCTAGAGGTTCATGACCTTTGTATTCACAGAAGATATTAAGAAGATATTATACTTTCTATGCTTACCAGCATCCTGAATACTTCTTCCACCTTAGCATATGGCTTAGTGCAGAGCTCAAGGCCAATTAAAGGGCACTTTGATTAAAAGAAAATTCCCTTACTGGTCATGGAGTTGACATTTAATTGACATTTCTATGATGACGGCTGAGAGGCTGCCCATAATGCAATGTCATTTACAAGAGTTCTAGGCAACATGTCCGTATGTATTTAAAAAACATATAAAGGGACCCATACATAAAGATTACTTTGTTCCTTCTCTCTTCCACGTTCCAATGAAATAGGCAATGATTGAAAACTAACTACCTGAGAACATGTAGGAATTTGAGGCTTGTTGATTCAACTTCTAATGCCAACATCATAGAAAAGTGTACAAATTGCCTTTCTAGCTGAGAAGTGCAACAAATGAAGGACACTGGAAGACCCTTAAGAACTCAAGAACATAAGAAGAGCCCTGCTGGATCAGGCCAAAGGCCCATCTAGTTCGGCTTCCTGTATCTCACAGTAGCCCACCAAGTGCCTCAGGAAGCACACGAGACAATAAGATGTCTGCATCCTGTTGTCACACCTGGCATGAATGTTCCTGGCATTCTGAAGTAGCCTACTTCTAAAGTAAGGAGGTTGCACAACCCATCATGGCAGAGACGAACAGAGCCCCGAGTGTGCCCATGGCAGGGCGACGAAACTGCGCCCCTAGCACGTCACCCCACCCCCGTGTGTCGCCCAGACACGCCTCCCTGCGCCCGGAATAGCTCCATTTCAGAGCGAAACGGACGCGAGGGAGGGTGAGTGGGCCAAACAGCACGTGGGGTCGTCTGCACAATGCTGCCCCGTCGCTTCCGGCGCCCATTGCCCGTGTCACCTCTCGCGACACCCTTCCTCCACCCCTGCATCATGGCCCATAGCCCACGATTGACTTTTCCTCCAGGAATCTGTCCAATTCCCTTTTAAAGGTGCCTAGGCCAGATCCCTTCACGCCTCCTGTGGCAAGGAGTTCCACAGATTAATTACCCACTGGGTAAAAAAGTATTTCCTTTTATTTGTTCTAACTCTCCCAACACTCAATTTTAGCGGATGTCCCCTGGTTCTGGTGCTGTGAGAGAAGGAAAACGATATCCCTCTATCAACTCTATCCCTCACACCCTTCTAAAGCACCAAACCATTCTGAAAATCTAAAGCACCAAACCATTCTGAAAATCTCTTCTTCTCGCTCCAAGAAATTGAGCTCTGCTGTACTTAGGTTTGACTGGGAGAGAGTGTAAGACAGCTACTGTTTCAGTTATCTGCTTCATTAAGTTTAGACTATATTTGGGTCTGTTTGCTTTTCTACTTGTGCTTGGAGTGTGTCTATCTGGGCTCTTTCACAAGGTCTGGAGTTTATTTGCCTGCATTTGCTTTCCACTGCCTTTGGACTATGTTTGCTCTGTGCTCTGTTTCATTGAGTCTGGACTTTATGGGCCTGAATTTCTTCCACAGCTTTGGAGCTCTGTTTGTTTTGCTTTCCAAACCCGGAGAATGTGGCGGTACATGGCTCACTCGTTGCCTTGAAGAGGGACCAGGACTGTCTTGCGGTCAGTATGACAGCATTCCCTACACGCAAGCTGACCCTTTGCCTATTTCTGACACAGTCGCTTCAACATCGAGATGAGGAATACAGTCCACTGGGAAGGTCTCCTGTGCAAGCAACACTGAGATGAATGGACATTTCATGAGAGTGGCAGAGTCAATGGAGACGCCCCTGGAGCTTTTCCCAGTTGACTGCGCCGCAAGCATGGTTAGCCTCTGCACATGGCTCTGGGAAAAAGGGAAACAACCAGACCACGCATGGTTGCATTGAAGGTACCAGCTATAGCGTAGCCACAGGGGAGTGGCATGGTAAGTACTGCAGAGGCCACAGAGTGCCTGCAACCGGCTCTTCCAATTTGCCATCACTGCCCAGAATGATAAACCAAATAGCTGGTGCACGTCCGACCAGCCTGTACAAGGCCGACTGGGCTGGGGTCGGGGGTTAGGATCCAGCATAAGTGCCGGATCCTGTCTCCACCCCCTCACCAGGCCGGCCCACCCACAGGCCAGCCCTCTCTCCTCCCTCCCCATGCCCTGAAATAAAACACCTCCCCTGCCTTTTAGGGGTTGTGGCACACAAAAAAGTTGAAGATCCCTGTTTGGGTCATTTGATCCCAAACCAAGAGATATGTGTGTAAGTACAAGAAGACATCAGGATAGGGGTGACTGACTGGGGGCGCAACCCTATTCTGTGCTGGATTAGCAAGGCCGGCCTGTGCCAAATCCAGCACAGTACAGGCGAGGCTGGAGGCTCTCAACAGCAAGGGCACATTCACACCCTTACCATTGGGGAGGCTCTAGCCTCCCCTATGGGCTCCTCAGATTTGCACCTTCTAAACAGCAGGCGCACTTCCGAGGAGACCGCGTGGCCCAAATCGGGGCCGTGCAGCCTCCCGAACAGGCCATATCCTGAACCCACCCATGTGCCAACCCCAACCCCCTCTCCCCGCCAATCCCGTGTCCAGATGGACACAGAGCCTCCCTCATGCCGGCTGGCATTGGCCGACGCAACAGAGGCGCAGCGCAGGCACAACGGGACCAAGGTCCCATTGCCGGAGTGCCGAAGCGGGGTTGCCGATCGGCGTTCCTGCATCGGCACTAAGCGCACAGCATTGATGCAACCTGTTGCATCAATGCCACACAGTTTCTAGGATTGCGCTGCCAGTTTTCTCCTATTACAAGAATATTGTTTAAGTGCGATATAAATACATATGGAATGGTTTCTCCATAAGTTATTTTGCAACCAATGGAAAGGTAAATCTTTGGCACAATGATGTACTGATAAGGACACTGAAAAACTGTTTGGCTCATTTTCGTGCTGAGAAGGAAGACCAAATTCAGAAGTAGAATCAAGAGATCTTCAGGGTTTCCCCCTTCCTCTAATACTTATTTCAGCCAACTGAATTCTACATACTGCCTGGCTCAAGCTGTGCTTAATTTATCCCTTAAATTATGATTAATAAAAGTTTTAATTCGTTTGGGGGCGGAAATTTTGCATTTTTCCAGTTATGGTTTTTTTTCCCCCTTTTCTGGATCCTAGTCAAAACCATCAAGCTCAAAGTCAGTCAGACTTTGTTGGAGACAAATCCTATAATACTGCAGAAATCTGGTGCAGTTTCTTCTGCTGCATGAGGCTTAGCTCATCCTCCCACTCCCAGCTGCTGGCCAACCAAAGGAAGCTGAGGGAGTGAAATTTTGGCAAAAATATAACCAAAATACTTGAGAATTGCTATGGTACCCTTGCTTAAAGACAATAGCACTTGTTAAGCCCACACTTGGATGTGAGTGGGAGGAGGCTTAAGTCAATGATTGACATTGAATGTAGCAAGGTTGCACAGAGACAGGAAAGTAAGAAATGTAAAAGTATTGAACTAAAAACAAAACTGTGTTGCAATGCTTACAACATGAATATGCCCTAACCCACTGTTATTAAAACTGTGGGTTGGGACCCACTTGGCGGGTCGTGACCTGATGTCTGGTGGGTCACAGAAAGCTGGGAACAACCATCTTGGAAACTGCAGACCTTAATCTTGTTACATTCCTTTTGTGAGTGTTAACAGTTTGAATTTTCAAGTGAGGGTTTTTAAAATTTTTGTTTTTAGTTCAATACTTTTACATAAAATTTTGTCCTGATCTTGCATTCTGTCAGCAAGAAGTTTTATGATTGTGCAGTTGCTACAGACCAAGAATGCAACTTGCATTGCAAGAGTGTCATTTGAATACACCACAATGACAGCATTTCCTGGTTGATAATGTCACTTCTGGTCATGACCACTTCCGGTGGGTCCCGACACGAGTGCCATTCTAAAACGTGGGTCTCGGTGCAAAAAGTTTGAGAACCACTGCTCTATCCATTGTTGATAGTATTCAGTATTGTCACTGCCCAATGTGTCAATTCAGGCAGCAGATTTGTCTGCCAGCCCCTCCCCTGGACAGCTGCTGCTAGTTGATGATGATGATGATGATGATGATGATGATGATGATGATGATGATACTAAGGGCGCAATCCTAACCTGGAGTTAGGCTGGCACAGTTAGGCCAGCAAAGTTTGGCTGGCACAAAGGACACCATAAAGTGTGTTTGGACCACTCTTGAAGTCAGAGAGGCCAGAACAGAGATGTGCACAATCCTCCTTAACTCCGAGAGTGGTCCAAACATGCTTTACGGTGGCCCTTGTGCTGGCCAAACTTTGCTGGCCTAACTGTACTGGCCTAACTCCAGGTTCGGATTGTGCCCTTATTCCACAGGCCAGCACCTTCACCATATGATCAACTGTGTTTTTCACCACTGGCCAAAAGTACCAGCAAATATTGCACAGTTTTCTATTTCATGTTCTAACACGGCTTTTGAAATGGGTCCGTGGAACTCTCAGAGAAATGGCACTGTGTCAGAAGTTGTTTTCCAAATCAAAATTGCTCCTTAAAAAAATGGTTTTAAAAAAATAGATCACAAATGCCAGCTAATGGTTTGCATACTGGGACCATTTATTTTTATGTTTCACACACTCCCCCGCTCTTAGTGCTGTTAGAGAATCAGTTTTAGAGGGGTTGGCGGGTGGAGGAGGACAAATGTGATGACATGTCATGCCCACTGTAATATATTGCTTTCTCAGTGTTTTCAATGGCACAGAAACAGCAACTTACATGAGACTAGCTGCACAGACTTTTTTCTGAATCCAAGAAGCTGAGAATTACAGTTTGTTTCCTGGGGAGATGATGGAAGCAATCCTAACCTGGAGTTAGGCCGGCACAGTTAAACCAGCCAAGTTCGGCTGGCACAAGGGCCACCGTAAAGCACGTTTGGACCACTCTCGGAGTTAGGGAGGATTGTGCACATCTCTGTTCTGGCCTCTCTGACTTCAAGAGTGGTCCAAACACACTTTATGGTGTCCTTTGTGCCAGCCAAACTTGCTGGCCTAACTGTGCCGGCCTAACTCCAGGTTAGGATAGCCCCCGATGTTGGCCTCACATGCAAGATCAGCCCCTGTAGGCTAGCCAAAGAATCCATGCTTGACTTTGGTACTTTAGATTTTGCAGGGACAAAAGGTTTTCTTAATGAAGAATAAAGACGTGAGGCTCAAGGTTTGAAAAAGAAATGGAATGAACCGCTGCATAATGTAATCACCACGTACCTTCAGACAGCCTTATGTATGGTGGGTGCATACTAACACCCCATACTTAGAGCAGTTACATTTTTCCTTTGTTGGCAAGACCATGCAGATTCTTTGGTTACTGTGAGAAAGGAAGTCGTTGGGTAAGTTTTTGGATTCCACAAGAAGGAAGAAGTGCCTCATTCCTCATTTGCGAGTATGCTAGTTGCTGCATGAAGTCGAAGCCAAGTTCAGGGATTGTTGAAAAACGTTCATTTCTGTGGGACCTGGCAACATGCTCCGAGGCAGGTCTACTTGGAGGCCCCAATGAATTCAGTGGAGGCTTATTCCCAAATAAAGCATGCATAGGATTTCACCTGTAATGTTACAAAAAATAACTTTACTTTGGGTTGAAACCAGGGGGTTGCTAAAGAGGTGCAGGGGGGGTGCAATTGCACCGGGCAACAAGTTTCAGGGAGCAACAAACTGAGCTTGACATCAGTGGCCAAAATTGTGAAAACCCTTGGTATGTGTGAATAATACCATCACATATTGTATGAATGATACCATCATGTATCAATGGAAATGTAATTTAATGCAGAATGCAATGAAACAAACCAGAGTGAAATAACATTATCAAGAGAACCAGAGAAAAACAAAAATGCAACTGTGATGTCACTTCCTGTTGTGATGTCACTTCTGGGGCAACATTTTGCCCTCTGCACTGGGCTACACTTTTATTAGCTACATCCCTGCTTGAAACATACATGATCTTTATATAGGATTTTAGGAGTGTGCAAAGCACTGCACATGCATTAGCCCGATGTAATCATTACAACAACTTTGGAAAGTAAGTCAATATATTATCCCCATATTGCAGCAGAGGCTGAGGCTGTGAAGGAGAGTCTTGCCTAAGGCTGGCTGGTGAGTTCATGGCCAGCCAGGGAAGTTCTAATTTGTAGGCCAGTCTTTTTGTCGCTCCATTACATCAGCTCCCTAGTTGGTTTTTGAACACAGAAGTCTGATTTTGCCATCCTCTCTGGAGGAGGAACTAGAGTATTTAGGGAAATTACTAAGTATCTCTAGAGTATTTAGGGAAATTACTAGAACAGTAAAACGCACTATTTGCATTCCCCCCCTTTTTTTCCTTGTGGCATCCAAATTCAAATGAAGATTGTCAGTATGGTGTGGCTTACACTACGAAAACTATTGTGGTCTTCATTAAATTGGTAGGTGGGCATAAGATAGCAAAGCCGTAATTTGTAAGACATTAAGAAGAGCCTGGAAAATAGTTGCGACATCTTGAAAAGCTTCTAGCCTGCATTGTTTGTTCTTCCTAACTGAAAAAAACCCACCGGCTCTAATGGGGGCATATTTAGGCCAATGATAATGAGCTATTAGAAACGCCTTTGCTTAGTTTGGGGAAACCACATAAAGGCAGAGAGGCCACAAACCAAGATAAAAGGTGGGTTTGTCATGTATTCAACAAATGTTCATGTAAACCTCCTAAAGCAGAAAAAAAAAACAGCACTAACATAAGAACATGAGAAGAGCCCTGCTGGATCAAGACAAAGGTCCATCTAGTTCCGCTTCCTGTATCTCACAGTGGCCCACCAGATGCCTCAGGGAGCACACGAGATAACAAGATGCCTTGCAGGCATGATCCTCCCCTCCCTCCACCCTCCCTCCACCCTGTTCAGTTGCCTCCCCATCTCTCCCCTCCCTGGCAGCTCTTACCACCGGCTGGCGCTGCTAGAGTGCTAGCCAGCCATACCTCCCATGCTGGGGCGCAGCACCGGCTGCAGTGTGGCTCTCCAGGTGCTAAAAATATGCTTTATGGCATGCTTACAACACCTGGAACTGGCGGTACAAGGGTACTAGTGGTGATAGAGCCTTTAGGATTGGGCATTCACAGCGCAATCCTAAGTAAGGCCAACATAGCAGGGCTATATCCTAAAGCTCATTAGGAGGCGGCAGCAGCAACGTGCAGGACAAGGGGAGGTTTTCCCCTTGCACCCACGTAAGACCCGGTCACCCCTATGGGCCTGCTGGATCTGCACTGGCAAAATAGCAGGCGCAGAGGAACGTGGACAGGAGTGGCCCAAATCAGGGCCGCCCTGACCAGGGACAGGGTTTAGGATTTGGCACTATGGCCGTCTTGCGTCACAACCCCTGTCTCTGCCCACTGCACCGCCCAGTTACACCCCTGGCATGCCTCTGGAACGCCCTCGTGGAGGCTCTGTGCCGATCGAGCACTGCCGACGCTCGACTGGCAGATGGCCGGCGCTGCTGATGGTCGCGGCAGTGCCCGAGCGTGGGTGCTGCTGCGTGCGCCAGTCCAGCGCCATAGCGCCGCTGCAGACGCACTTTACGGCATGTTTGCGACAGCGTTCATGCTGTCATGAACGATTGGTACCCATTCATCTTGTTTCTAAATGATGAGCTATTGGCAGCTTGTTTTCCTGAAATGCAAGCATCATTTTTGTCATTGCTGATTACTATGCAGTAACCATTATTAATATTATCTATTATAAATCTATTAATATGATATAATTGAATATGTTTCTGTCTCTTGGTGCAGTTCTCCTTTCAATAAGCACAAGGGACATTCTGGTTTCCTGCTCTGAAGATGGATTTAATTCTAAATAAAATTCATTATATTATTGTCTTGATTTTATTGATTTTATTTTAAGAGCTATATTCCCCTTTCTCTAGACTCAAGACAGGTTACAACAATGTAGTACTTTTTTAAAAGGCGAGAAAGTAAATCCTAAACAACACAGGGTGCAATCCAAAGTGCCCAGTAGGCCAGCACAAGTCCTTCGTGCCTGCCTACACATGTTGCAAATGTGACATAAAGCGTGTTTCCACCATGTCTTGGTGGGTTAGGCCAGTGCACAGGCCTAGCTGAAGCTACTCCTGGGCCCAAAGACCCAAAGGTAAGGCCTGCCTTGTGAGGCTAGGACAGGGGACTCCAGGAGAGTGGCAGGACGCAGAACAGGGTAGAGGCAGTGGTGTCATCTACAAATAAGGAACGGGAACGCTGGGCAGGACTTGGGCGGGACTTCCGCGTGATTGGCAGCCTGCCCGTTTCGTTCCGTGGCTGCCCTGGCCTCGGCGGGGGCTGCCCCCGGTTTGCACGCCCCACCGCTGCTCGCCAGGCTCCGGCACGCCACCCACCCGTCTCCCCCGGCAAGCAGGCACCCCCCCCACGCCAGGGCAGCTGCGGAATGGGACAGGTGGGCAGCCAATCACGCAGAAGTCCCGCGGAAGTCCCGCCCAGCGTTTCCGTTCCTTATTTGTAGATGACACCACTGGGTAGAGGGAGGGTAGAGAGCAGGCAAACCCGTGGTGCAGCCCGGTGCAGAGGGCAAAATGATGCCCCAGAAGTGATGTCACAACAGGAAGTGACTTCACAGTTATATTTTTGTTGTCTCCGGTTTTTTGGCCATAACGTTCAATAGAATGAAGATATTACGCTCTGGTTTGTTTTATTGTACTCTGCATTAAATTCCACATTGAATTGTATATAACATAATGGTATTATTCATACATATCAAGTTTTTTTACAATTTTGGCTACTAGTGTCAAGCTCAGCTTGTTGCCTCCCAAAGCTTGTTGGCCGGTGTGATTGCACCCCCCTGCACTTCTTTAGCTATACCCCTGCCTGCATCTACTGCTTGGTCAGAAGACTGCCTTCTCCCTCTGCCCTCTTACAGTCACAAGTGGGATGATGAAGAAAGCCCTTAGCAACATACCCTTGTCAACAGTATAGTTTTTCAGAAAGAAGATCTTATTATGCCTACTCTTTGACTGTCAAATAGCAGAGAGAGAGAGAGAGAGAGAGAGAGAGAGAGAGAGAGAGAGAGCTAGGAAATAATTTGAAGAATGGGGAGAAAGGGAATTTCCAAAGCTACCCACACTATAAATAATAAACAAACCTGAAATAAATCACCTCATTAGAGCAGTGTAAAGTACTTTGTACCTTTTTTAGACAGGGATTATCTATCATACATCATACAATACCATCATATTTTGAAAGCTGAGATCATGCCTTGAATGAGTCTAAACATGAGTAGACCATTATGTGCACTTATTTATTTTTTGCTTTCAAGAAGTCAAAATCTGCACCAAAGCGGAAAGCGTTCTGGGAAGGGTAGAGTCATGTGTGTGTCTGTGTGTCTGTGTCTGTGTGTATCAGCTGATGCCTTTGAATAGGATTCTGTCTCTTGCTGCAGATCTGCTTTCAATAAGCTCAAGGAACACTTTGGTTTCCAGCTCTGAAGATAGATTCAGTGTTAATGGGAAGTGTTCATGCGGAACAATTATTTTGGTGCCATTTCTTAAACCATGAGGGTCTATTTAAGTTGCTGTTCTCCAATGCTGCTTTAACCCTGCTGGACAATATAATATTCCTGTGTCCAAGAAAATCTGCTTTGTTATTTATGAAGAAAACTTCTTGTGCCTTGAAAACCAGAGCTATACATTTTTGTGCTATAATAATTTTTTTTTGAGTGCAGATGTAAAATACTTTGAGTGCAGTTTTCCAACCTCATTGGTGGGCTTTTATTTTTATTTTTATTTTTTTGATGTGGGAAACAGGAGAGATGATTAATATAGGCACTGGCTTACCAAATGGTTAGTAATTGGTTGGTAAGTTCATCATTTATTCAACCTGCAAGGCAGTGGCACAGAGGAAACAAAGGAATGGTGAAATTCTCATGACTACTTAGTAGGGCTATACAGATGACAAGCATACTGAGGATCTCTTCACACATTATGTTGTGCGTGCATCTAGCTACCTGTACATGCAGACTTGGTTGTTGCGTGAAGGTTGTTGCGATACAGGCATTCATTTTCAAAGTGAACCCAGAGACTGGATTCCTCAAAGAAAATGAGGAAAAGATGGGTATGTGTGCAAATCAACAACACATGTGCATAGTCCCAGATTGCACATGCGTAAAACATAATGTGTGAAGAGAACATACAGTAAGAACATAAGAAAAGCCTTGCTAGATCTGGCCAAGGGCTCATCTAGTCCAGCTTCCTGTATCTCACAGTGGCCCACCAGATGCCTCCAAACATGACATGCACACTCTGGGGGAAGAAATCAAAACTCATGTTTTGTTTCTCCTAATGTACAAGAATTAGAGAACTGCAGTGGATGCTACATATTTGAAAATTTCTTAACATCAGTAAGCTCAAAATACAGCTGGATCCGCTGCAGGAAATGTATACCATCAATTCTTAAATAACTGCACCAACTGCTCATCTGTTTCCAGACTCATTCCAAGAGCTGTTGATTCCAAGAGCCCCTTTCAAGAGCTTGGGACCTGCCTACCCAAAGAACCATCTTCTCCCATACAAACCTCCCTAATTTATCTATAGTAATCTACAGAGGTAATGGCAGAAAGTGAGGAAGACCTAAAGAATCTTCTGATGAGGGTGAAAGAGGAAAGTGCCAAAATGGGCTTGAAGCTCAACATTAAAAAAAACAACTAAGATCATGGCAACCACTCCCATCACTTCCTGGCAAATAGAAGGGGAAGAAATGGAAGCAGTGACAGAGTTTATTATCCTGGGCTCCAAGATCACCACAGATGGTGACTGTAGCCATGAAATTAAAAGACGTTTACTTCTTCGGAGGAAAGCTATGGCGAACCTAGACATCACCCTGACAACAAAGGTTCGCATACTCAAAGCTATGGTTTTCCCAGTAGCAATGTATGGCTGTGAGCGCTGGACCATAAGAAAGGCAGAGCGCCGAAGAATAGATGCTTTCGAATTATGCTTTTGAAGTCTCTTGAGACTCCCCTGAACTGCAAGGAGATGCAATATGTCAATCCTATAGGAAGTCAAGCCTGATTCCTCCCTGGAAGGACAAATCCTGAAGCTGAAGCTCAAATACTTTGGTCACCTCCTGAGAAGAGAGGACTCTTTAGAAAAGACCCTCATGCTGGGAAAGATGGAAGGCAAAAGGAGAAGGGTGGCAGAGGCAGAGGCAGATCTAAGGGAGGGCAAAGCTCTAAGTTTTGCAAGAAGCCTTACCTTGCAGTGGAAATCACTCCTCTCCTGCACCGTTTTAGCCAATCCTCACAGGGAAAAGCAACATCTTGGCATTGCTTACTGGCTACAGCAGCAAGGGAGAGGAGGGATTTACATGACAGGGTAAGGCTTCTTGCAACACTTAGAGCTTTGCCCACCCTGTAGATCCGCCTCTGGGCAGAGGGTGAGATGGTTAGATAGTGTCACCGAAGCGATGAACATGAAATTGGGCAAACTCCGGAAGCTAGTGGAGGACAGGGAGGCCTGGCATGCTGTGGTCCATGGGGTCGCAAAGAGTCGGACACGACTTAGCAACTGAACAACAACAATCTACAGAGGCCTTCCTCCCAGTCCTGAAGTTAGGAAGGTGGTGACAGGAGATGGGAATTTCTCCATTGTGACACCCTTTAGATAGGATGCCCTCTCCAAGGAAGCTCACTCGGCTCCACTTGCGATAATTGCCCCATACCAGGCAAAGACCTATTTCTTTTCCCAGGACTTGCAGCATATGACTAAAGCTGATTTTCACTTATGGTTTTCTCGACTCTGCTGGATTTTATCCTTTTGTCCTGTGTCGCTTCTGTGTTTCTCACACTGCATTTCGCCAGGTTGAATTTTAGCATTTTCCCTTTTGTTAGCCACCCTGAGAGTTTTTAACTGAAGGGTGAGATCCAAGCCTTACACACGTCCGTATTCCTTCCTATGAAAGAGAAAGAAGACAAGACCCCGTTCAATCCTCAGTTCTCGGTTCAATCAGACCTCAGTCCACATGCTTCCTTTTGCTTTTTGTCATGGAAAGGAGGGGATGGAGCTGCTCTCTGTTATGTCGGTTTTCCTTGTGTTAAAAATAAACCCAGAAACTCTCAGATAGCTGCGGCTGACTCAGTAACGTTGCCTGCACCACCCCAATTACAGCACAGCGTAGGTTACTGCAATGGTTCTGTACTACGTTCAACCAATAAAGTAAACTTGGTGACATGCATACACCCATTCCTTATTTGGCTCTTAATTGAACTCGATTTGTATGTCTGTATGCAGTTGGCCGGAAGAGGGTCAAAACGATTGCTCTCGCCAATGGCAGATAAATACGTCTTAATTTCTCCAGACCATATTTATAGATGCTGTTAATTATAAGCATATGAATTAAGCAATGCTAAAAAGGGAGTATTTCCTCCGTGTTGCCAAGAGAAAATGGGCTGTCATTTTTTTATTCTTCTTAACTTCAGCAATGGATGGTTACCGACCACGTACAGCAAAACGGGATGCCGAGTGCCGACAACTGTGTTTCCTTCCCGCGAGTCGCGGCATGTAGCAATCTCTGCCTTGACCAGGGTGTCCCCCTTGCATTCTTCCCCCTTTCCTGCTCATAGCCCCTTCTAATGTTTCTCCATCAGTTTAGGCCCCTAATAGGGAGAGGATGAGTCCATTGATGTCGGCACATGGAGGCCTGCAAGTGGCATGCCTTTGGGTTTAGTCGCCTAGCAGCAGTCATTCGCGTTATGTGGGCTTTCTTTTGGGGGGCATTGCCCACCCCTGAAACTGACTTCAGGCATTTTTCACTGCCTGTTCTGCATGAATAGCCACAGGCCTCTTGCCAATTGTCCCCCCTGCTTGAAAGCCAGACCCAGCCAAAGACCTTTTCAAGTGTGATCCCAGAGTGCCACACAAGCTTTCAGGGCATTGTTGTCGAGATGAGGGCCCTGCACTGGAAAGTGGGGTCAGAAGAGAAAGCACAATGAGGGGTGATGGAGGCTTTATGCAGTCCTCAGATACCCGCCTGTTTATTAATTTACAAAACTAATGTCACTGTCTTTAGAGGAGAGATTGAGTGAAAAAGACGCCCTTTGAAGAAGGTCATCCTATTACACTGAATTTTTTTCTTTTATAGAAGCAAATACAACTTTAAAAAAAGGAGAGGCACCAATAAAATGCTGACAAGCTGGATGCTGTTCAGAAGGTAGTAGTTAAGGAAACATTCTATTCAGGGCCTTTTTCAGATACAATTCCCTTTTTACGATAAATGTTTGGTTTGAAAACCAGCTAACTGCTTTGGGTAATGTCTACCCTCCCTCATACATGCTACACAGTCTGTTGGCCAAGACAGCACAATAGTGAAATGTATTTTAGGGCGATGTTGTGTTGTTGGGGTTTTTATTTTCTCCCTGGACAAAATCACCAATTGTTACGTGAAATGGTTTTTTCTTTCTTTTGGAGTGTGTTGGCTGGCACTTAGGATGTCTGTGTTCTCTCTATTACACCACACACAGACACAGACAGACAGACAGACACACACACACACACACACACACACACACAGAGAGAGAGAGAGAGAGAGAGAGAGCACAATCCTAACTTGGAGTTAGGCCGGCACAGTTAGGCCAGCAAAGTTTGACTGGCACAAGGGAAACTGTAAAGCACATTTGAACCACTCTCTGAGTCAGGAAGGATGGTGCACGTTGGTGTGCTGGCCTCTCTGACTCCAAGAGTGGTCCAAACATACTTTACGGTGTCCCTTGTGCCGGCCAAACTTTGTTGGCCTAACTGTCCTGACCTAACTCCAGGTTAGGATTGCACCCACACAAATATGCACATACAAATACCCACACACACAGAATTCATGAGCAAGGATTAAAAAAAACAACAACTACTCAACCTGCTGCTTTTGCAATGTGTAATAGCAGAATGAGAACATGAGACATGGAATTTATGTAGCCAGCAGCAATCAAATGTATGAGTAAAACAGAAAGCTTGACTGCGAACCAGCGTGAGACACTGTCTCCTCCAGTGCAATGAATGGCAAATTGCCAATAAACTTCAATGAGGCCAGGTATTTACCTTGTCTCTAGGCTTGTGTAAAAGGTGAACATTCGGGCATACCGAGGATTGAGGAATCTCTGGTCGCCAAATGAAACTCACTGGACATTCCTACCTGTAACATAGAGCCTGTTTTCCCTAGATCTTGTTGTTTTAAAGGAATAAGACTAAAGCATGAGAGAACACTATGCCTCATTGGGGAGAGGGCCCATTAGCTAGTTTGCAGCATGATGAATTCTTTCCGTTCATGCGATTTTCCTCACTGAAATCCCCTTCCCAGTTACTATGTACGTTCCTCCCAAGTGAGGCATGTACTGCCTTGGAGGAAATCTCCTTCCCTATATGCCACAGCCCCGAGGTGACACTGTGCATGCATGTGCATATGCACACATGCACACACATTCTGGTTTCAGCACAGGAATTCTCCTGGGACAATTTCAACACTTCCTCCTTAATGTTCCTTTTCTCCTAAACGAACACTTTTGGACGCTTAGAGTGCAATCCTAACCTGGAGTTAGGCCGGCACAGTTAGGCCAGCAAAGTTTGGCTGGCGCAAGGCCACAGTAAAGTACGTTTGGACCACTCTCAGAGTCCAGGAGGATGGTGCACGTCGGTGTGCTGGCCCCTCTGACTTCCATAGTGGTTCAAACATACCTTGTGGTGTCCCTTGTGCTGGCCAAACTTTGCTGGTCTAACTGTGCCAGCCTAACTCCAGGTGAGGATTGTGCCCTTAGTGTTCCTTTGCTTGTTTCCTTCCTGTCTCAAGGAAACAAGCTCTGCAATGGGCTCCATCTTTTATTCAGAGCCTTCTCTGTGATGGCACCAGCAGGTGGAGACTTGTTTTTTTGAAAATGTTTCCAGTGGTTCAATGGACGGTACTTGAGATTAGTACTTTGGGATTTTGGGGGGTCATACCAATTGGAAGCCAGTGTTTGGTTCTTGTATTATTGTTAGGATGCAGTGATTTGGTTGGAATGCACCACACTGTGCTTTCCTGATCTTTGGCTTTTTAATTACTATGTGTCACTCGGAGTGCTCATGGGCAACAAGTGCAACTGAAAAAATATGATAAATCAAACAGCACCAGTGAATGATGGCAATAGTTCCTATGTTCCCTCTAGAGGGACTTGCTGCACACCATGGTATTTCAACCCAGTCATAATATTTCAAGTGCGGTGCTGAAAGCTTGCCTCAACCTGCCAAATGCAGCAGGCCACTGTTACAAAAAACATTTGCTCATTTAGCCTGCAACTACTGGAGATTACAATTTAAAATGGACTGCTGAGAACTTTTAGAGAGCAATCCTAACCTGGAGTTAGGCTGGCACAGGTAGGCCAGCAAAGTTTGACTGGTACAAGGGACACCGTAAAGTTTGTTTGGACCACTCTCTGAGTCAGAGAGGCCAACTCACAGACGTGTGTTATCCTCCCTGTCTCCAGGAGTGGTCCAAATGTGCTTTGCAGTGGCCCTTGTGCTGGCCAAACTTTGCTGGCCTAAATGCGCCAGCCTCACTCCAGGTTAGGATTGTGCCCTTAATTATGTTTATAACATACAGGGTGGTCCTCGTTATCCATAGGGTTCTGTTTCCAGAATCCCCTCAGATAGTGAAATCCACAGATACTCAAACCAGAAGTTACTTTTAAACTACTCTGGGAGGCTTTCTGAGGTCTGCAGAGGCTGCAGGTAATTGTACATAGTCTCTGCAGGCCTCAGATAGCTTTCTAGATGCAACCAGAACAAGATTCTGGTCATGTCTAGAAGATCTGTATTGGGTCCATATGTGGGTTCGGAACCTACGAATGATCAAATCCACAGGTCCCAAATCTGCGGATATTGCAGGCCCATTCGTATTGCACCCATCTTTTTACATATTTGTCATAATTTTGAAAACCTGTGGATTCTTGCTACACTCCTATTCGAGACAGGTGGCCCCAACCTTGCTGGGGACACTTATAGGAAGCTCTCATTAATATTTGTAATGCCTTTCTACTGAGTCAGCCCATTAATCCATCTTTCTTAGGGCACAATCCTAACCTGGAGTTAGGCCGGCACAGTTAGACCAGCAAAGTTTGGCCAGCACAAGGGACACTGTAAAGTGCGTTTGGACCATTTTTGGAGTCAGGGAGGATGGCGCATGTCTGTGTGCTGGCCTCTCTGACTCCAAGAGTGGTCCAAACATACTTTATGGTGTCTCTTGTGCCAGTCAAATTTTGCTGGCCTAACGGTACTGGCTTAACTTCAGGTTAGGATTGTGTCCTTAGTATCATCGTCACCAACCAGCAGCAGCTGTCCAGGCGAAGGACATTCCAAGCAAATCTTCTGCCTGAAGTGGTACAAATCTTTAAAACACCTACCCACCAGCAGTTTTTATATGCCTTCTGCTCTTCTTTACCTGTCATGCGATTTAAGGAAGCAGACGAGCAGACAAGGAGAGGAGAATGAAGATGAGCAAACCTCCTACTTGCTCCCACCCAGCTGGCCATGTTCAAAGAAGGCAAGTACTGGAGGCCCATTCCTGCAGCTGGCTACCTCTGGCAGCGTAGGTAAGCCAGTAGTGGGAGCAGGAGGAATGGGGCAGTTACTAGTGGTACTTACATGTAACAATATCCTAACCCTTCTTCTTTATCTGCTTGGACTTGTGCCAGCAAACTAGCTGGTGCAGATCCAAGGAAACCCATAGGGCTAATGACGGCTTAATTTTACTTATCTAACAGTTCCCTTACCTTGAATCATGAGCAATCTGGAGCACATGCTCTGTTGCTGTGGCTGCACTAGGTGGGGAGGGTTAGTTAGGATTGTGCTTCTATGCCGCAATCCAGTACATCAGTGTTATTCAAACTATGGGTCGGGACCACTTGGTGGGTCGCGACCTGATGTCAGGTGGGTTGCAGAAAGCTAGAAGCAGCCATCTTGGAAACTGCAGACCTTTTGTGAGTATTAACAGTTTGAATTTTCAAGTGAGGGTTTTATTTTATTTATTTTTATTTCAGTGCTTTTTCATCATATTTTGTCCTAATGTTGCTTTCTCTCTGGAATGTTTCATGGATGTACAATTGCTGCAGTCCAAGAATGCCAATTTGCATTTCAGGAGTGTCATTTTATTATGTTATAATGATAGCACTTCCTGCTTGATGATGTCACTTCCTGCCACAACATCACTTCCAGGTTAAGGATATCACTTCTGGTGAGTCCCGACACAAGTGCCATTCTAAAAAGAGATCCCAGTCTAAAAGGTTTGAATACCACTTAGCTGGGAGTACATACTTAGCTGGCAATACATCCTTAGCTGCGAGTAAACGCCACTGAACACACTGTAGTAGACTTGCATAGCTTTGCGCTGAGAGACAAGGTACTGGATTAGGGAGACCAGTTTTTTTAGAGCCAGTATCAGTAGTCATTGTGGTCAAGAGCATATGAAAACTGTACAATAGGATGTCACAAATATTCTTTATTCACAACGAATAAAGACAAAATGTGAAAGGCAGAGATGATCAGGCACTTGAAGTTATTATAGCCCATTCACCTTCATGGCAGCAGAAAATCATCCTAGAAACACAGGCTTATCACTTCATTGTGTGATGAAGCTGGAGAACTGGGCTTATGATGGGAAAAGCTTTTCTTTGGAAGCAAATATGAAAAGTAATTTCAAGCAGAATTTTAGTTACTGTACTCATTCAATGTACCATCACTAATATTTGACAATATTAGATATTTGATTACATTCCAACTCTCCCCATTTTTTTAATCCATTCACAACGCTTCAAACCAATTTTCCATGATTCACTCAAATGTTCACATTCAAGTGTTTATTTTGTACATTTGATCAAAGACATTTGGATCAGTGTTTTTTTACTATACACCAGAATTATTTGGTTAGTTGTGTCCAAGTTGAAATGACAAGATGGGTTAGTTGAGTGTTTCTCAAACTGTGGGGCAAAAATCTCAGGTCAGGTGGGTCACAGAAAGCTGGAACAGCCATATTGGAAGCTGCAGACTTACTCTTGGGATAATCCTTTTGTGAGTGTTAACAGTTTGAATTTTTCAATGAGAGTTTTGTTTAAATTTTGTTTTTAGTTCAGTGTTTTTACATAATATTTTGTCCTGATC
The DNA here is from genome assembly GCA_029204185.1 of Lerista edwardsae. Taxonomy (NCBI): domain Eukaryota; kingdom Metazoa; phylum Chordata; class Lepidosauria; order Squamata; family Scincidae; genus Lerista; species Lerista edwardsae. The sequence goes on from JAJKFI010014022.1 coordinate 19,142, forward strand.
TTGCTTTTTGTCAGGAATGTTTCATGGTTGTGCAATCACTGAAATCCAAGAATGCCAGTTTGCATTCCAGGAGCATGATTTTATTATGTCACAATGATGGCACTTCCTGCTTGATGATGTCACTTCTGGTAATGACATCACTTCCAGGTTAATGGTGTCACTTCAAGTAGGTACTGTTGTTGTTTAGTTGCTAAGTTGTGTCCGACTCTTTGCGACCCCATGGACCACAGCACGCCAGGCCTCCCTGTCCTCCACTAGCTTCCAGAGTTTGCCCAATTTCACGTTCATCGCTTCGGTGACATTATCTAACCATCTCATCCTCTGCCACCCCCTTCTCCTTTTGCCTTCCAGCTTTCCCAGCATGAGGGTCTTTTCTAAAGAGTCTTCTCTTCTCATGAGGTGGCCAAAGTATTGGAGCTTCAGCTTCAGGATTTGTCCTTTCAGGGGGCAATCAGGCTTGACTTCCTGGAAGATTGACCGATTGGATCTCCTTGTAGTCCAGGGGACTCTCAAGAGTCTTCTCCAACACCATAATTCAAAAGCATCTATTCTTTGGCACTCTGCCTTCCTTATGGTCCAGCTCTCACATCCATACATTACTACTGGGACAACCATAGCTTTGATTATGCAAACCTTTGTTGGCAGGATGATGTCTCGGCTTTTTATTAAGTTGTCTAGGTTCGCCATAGCTTTCCTCCCAAGAAGTAAACATCTTTTAATTTCAGGGCTGCAATCACAATCCGCGGTGATCTTGGAGCCCAGGAAAATAAACTCTGCTTCCATTTCTTCCCCTTCTATTTGCCAGGAAGTGATGGGAGTGGTTGCCATGATCTTAGTTTTTTTTAATGTTGAGCTTCAAGCCCATTTTGGCACTTTCCTCTTTCACCCTCATCAGAAGGTTCTTTAGGTCTTCTAGTAGGTCCTGACCTTACTGCAATTCTAAAAAGTGGGTCCCGGCCGCAAAGGTTTGAGAACCACTGCAATAGAGTCTTGAAGTAATCATGTCATCATTGGTACCCCATGATAAAATCAACAGCCTTGATGGTCAAGATCAGAACCTGATTTCTGAAAGTTAAGGAACGGGAGAATCAGAGCTGTCATTAAAATAGGCAATTATAACAAAGGGTTGCTACCGGAGGGGACAGCATTCAGTGAAAGTAGCCCATGCCATGCCTTCCCGCCTCTGATGTGCCTCCCACTCTCCCCCTTCTGCCCCATTCCACCAACTCACCTTCATCGGCAGGTGCTCCAGAGTGCTGTTTACAATGGCTGTGGAGTGTTTACAGCTGCGGGAGAATACAATAGGTTGCGCTGTTACTTATCTAATTTTCAGATCAAGCCTTAATTTTCAGATTTTCAGCCTTAAGTGTAGCATTCGCCACCCATTTCCATTTTCACTTCTGAAGAATTGGAAAACTTAACATCGTTTATCGTTTTGGAAACATTTTGTTTCCTATATTGTTGCAAAAAAAAAAAAACCCAACAAATTTCTTCCTTAGTAATACATTCTCTCTTGAACTGGGCCATTGGGTTATTCATTTCATTTTATGATGCTATGTTTTAAAAAACTTTTGGGGGGAACTGTGAAGATTACATCATTTGAGGGACTGGGTTCGAGAGAAACTGAAGATGTGACTGTTATAAACCTTTTCCCATTTTTAAACTGTCCTTCCTCCAAGGAGCTCAAGGCGGTGTACATGGGTCCTTCCCTCCCTTCGTCCTCACAACAACCCTGTGAGGTAGGTGAGGCCAAGAGATAGTGACTGGTCCAAGGTAACCCAGGAAGCTGCATGGCTGAGCGGGGATTTGAACCCGGATCTTTCGGCCTTAAGGCAATGTAACAAATGCCATGATATTGGGCCCCGCACTTTAGGGGGCCCCGCACCAGCGCAGCAAGCATATCACCTGCCGCTGCAGCCAGGAGTTCTATGAACTGTAAGTCAGTGGGGCAAGCAGAGCAGCTTTCCCTTAGGTCCTCCCAATTGCCTCTGTATCCCAATGGCCCAAAATGGGACTTCTGGAAGCAGTTGCCAGTGACATCATCATGTCACCACCAACTATTTCCAGGTGCTGCATGCAGCACCACAAACATTTTTCTTAGTGAGTGGAGACCCTCACCCCAACCCAGGGAGGGTGAGTAGCCCCATGGGATTGTCCCACATTGAGCCCCGCCACCCCTGGAGCCAGCCCTGGTTTAACCCAATGAATTACTTGTGTTACTTCATGCCATGTGATCAGCTTCCGAGGAGTGCCACAATGGCCTCAGAGGACTAAGCTCCTTCCCCCTCTTCCTATGGGTTACATAAAAACTTGTGTGTGCTGTGGGAAGTCAGATAAGAAGGCACCCAAGCCAGGTACCCATGCCACCAACTCTAGAAGGAGACCACAAATGTTCGAGACAATGTCGTTAACCAATATTGTCTTTTGTAACTTTTGTTTCATTACTAAATTGTAAATGGCCTTAAAGCCTCTTATCAGGGGCACAGAGAAGGGGAGGTCTTGGGCTCCTGCCTGTCACCTGGGTCCCTACCCAGATACAGTCAGCCACCTAGGTAGGATCTACAGGGACATTCACACCTGGCGTGTCACCTCAGGGCTGTTGTCCTCTTCTGGACCTCAGAATGGAGGAAGGGAGGGTGTTTACAGTGCATGCCGTCAACCTCAGGGCTTTCTGTCCCCTCACAGGGTTCTGGAGCTCCCATTCCAGTTAGCCTGCAGCCCTCAGCCAATCCTTTCACATCCCTGACCATTTCTTTATCTTTCCCTAGCCTTGGCTGGTCCCTTGGCATCCCCTTTTCTGGTTCCACACACCTGGTCTCTTAACCTTCCATGTACTGGGTCCTCTTCAAGGAGGTGGGAAGGTTCTTGCGGCCACTTACAGGGCCTTGCTGCTCCTTGTCTGCTACAATGTGTGCATGCGTGCTCTGCTTAATGGGCCAACAGCCCGCACCCTTCCCTGCTGAGGCCTTTCCAGCCTCTCCCAGCCTGTACCAGGCCCTGTGCACACCAAGCAGGTTGCTCCCTGGGTTGCATAAGCTTGGCCCTGGACCAATGGCAGTCCTCCCATTGTCCAAGGGGGGACAAATATCCCAGATACCATTGCTGCCTAGCACTTTAAGGGTGGCACAGTTGCCTCCACCGCCGTCACTGTGCTCTCTGAGGAACGGGAACATAATGGGTAAATGTGTTACAATGCTTACAGACAACAGTGGAGTGTTGTGCGAGGCTCCACAACTTTCTAGTAGGTGGTGGGGCGGTGACAGCCTGGCGGGGGGGGGGCAGCAGTCCATGAACCTGGCCTGGGGCTGCTACAGGGCCAGGAATACAACTGCCCTAAACAACCTGGTTTGAAAATAAAGTACATCTTGGGTTATTTGGAGAATTCTGTGATATAACTTGATACCTCTTATGAATTTGCTGACGGCAGCAAAAGTAACTATAACTTTTACTGGGAGAAAAAGGTTCTTCCACCCAGTAGCAGAATGGCTCTACACTGGAGTAAGTGTCTTGGCTGCCAATAAGATACTATCCCATTATGTATGGCTGCAGCAAAGTGAGTACATCTGAGATGATCTTTGAAAATTTTGGTTCATGATATACCAGAGTGAAAAATGTGATCATGTGATCATGTATGCATTATTTCCTTTGCAATATCGAAAACAAAAACAAAAAAAACCCAAAAACATTGCAATTATGAAAGAATGTGGAAATTCTGCTCAATAGGTACTTGCAAAAGCAGGTAGTCCTTCCTTTATCCCGAGAGAGGTTTTTTGGGACTCTCAAAAGACTCTGTGTTTTGGCTTGGATAACCAACCTGATATCCTTCAGCTTGTCAGGACGAATCTGATCTCCCTGACTTTGTATGAGTAATAAAAAAAAAAGAGCTAAAAATTCTCATGAGAGCAAGCCTTCTCAAGTTATTTTGGCATGTCTGCTTTTAGCCCCATTTGCAAAACAAAACAGGAAGTCCCAAAGTATACTTGAAGGAGCTCTCTCTCATTCAGAATGCTGTACACTTGATGTCTCTCTTGAACGATAGTTCAGTTTTGAGCACAGAATGACAGGTCAGGTTTATGTTACCTTCCCTTCTCTACAGGTATAGCATTGGCATGTCATAACTCCTAGGAATGATTAACTGCCCCCAGTTAATCATTAATTGGGTTCTACTGCCCCCAATTCTATATTCAGGGCACAATCCTACACTGCCCTGGAATGGCAAGGCCTGCCGGTGCCATGTCCTGACACAGTATAGGTGAGGCTGGAGCCTCCCCACGGCAACGGCACATGCTCAACAGCAGGCGCAGATCCGAGGAGACCATGTGACCCATAGGCGCCAACTGGGGGGGGGGCTTTGGCATTTTGGGCACCCATGCATTTCTGGGGGGGGGGCACCCACGGCCATCCAGCACCCACAGGTGATCGCTCGCCCCACTCTCCGAAGGGGGTGCTGTAGGCCGTAGCAGCCGCTCAGGAGCTCGGGGCGGGCATTTGCCATGGTAAACGCCTGCTCCAAACTCGGGAGAGGCCTCGGTCAGGTCACAGCGTCCGCTTCCGAGCCCCAGGCGGGCGTTTGCTGTGGAAAATGCCCGCCCTCGTCTTGGAAGGGGCCGCTCTGGCGTGATAGCAGCCGCTCAGGAGATCAGGGTAGGCATTTGCCACAGTGAATGCCTGCCTCGGGCTCGGAGGCAGCCGCTGTCAGGCTGCAGTGCCCTCTCCCAAGCTTGGGGCGGGCATTCGCCATGGCGAACGCCCGCCCCGAGCTCCTGAGTGGCCGCTGTCAGGCCACAGCGGCTGCTTCTGAGCCTGGGGCCCAGGTCTACCGGCTATACTTATAATGGGTAGACCTGGGCTCTGGCGAGGCTATGTTACGTCAGGGGGTGTGGCCATGTCGCCGTCGGCGGTGTGGCCATGGGCACCCCTGACTAAAAGTGCAAGTCAGCGCCACTGGCGTGACCCGAATCAGGGCCACGCAACCTCCCAATTGGGGTTAGGATTCAGCCTTATGGCTGATTCCTAAGCCCGTCTCCCAGACGGGTTGGCCCGCCTGCCAGCCCGCTCGCCAGCTCACCCACATCCCACCCTCATCCCACCCAGAACCTCCCTCCCCCTCCCATCCCCGTCCTACCATGGCACCTCCCTCGCGCCAGTCAGCTTCCGCCGATGCGAGGGAGGTGCTGCGCAGGAGGAACGGGACCGGCGCAGCCTGCAGCACCAGTCCCGTTGCCTTAGCCCTGACTCAAGGGTACCGCTCAACGCCCCTGCATTGGCGCTAACGCAGTCACGTCGACGCTATGACGTAGCTTCAGTGCGCCAGGCAGCCCGGGATTGCTGCCAATACTGCAAAGACATATAATAAGCAGCATTTGTACTTGTGCTTTCTAAAAAGGCAGGATTCTCTATGAAGATTCCTGGTATGGTATCAAGTCACACCATTGGTTCATCTAGCACAGTTTGTGTATAGTGATCAGCCACAACTCTGCAGAGCTTCCGATGGATATTTCCCAGCCTGGATTGAAGCCAGGCCCTTCTGCATGCAGAGCACATGTTTTACTCCTGAGCAACAGCCTCTATGTCTCAGGGTGCAATCCCAAGCGCCCCTGCATCAGCGCTAATACTCCAAACTGGCGCTGTCTTTAGTGCCTTTCTGGGAGTGCGGAAGGCGAGCCGCCCGTATGCCAACTGAACTCGGCTGGTGGAAGCGCGGCTCTCGGTGGGAGTGAGGGAGGAACTGGGCAGGGGGCTTGGGCTGCCCTTCCGGAAAAAAAATATTACCCTACGGGCTTCTTCAAATGTATTTTTCTACATAGGGATAAGATCAGAGGGTGCTATCAATGGCATAGCTGGAGCAGGGTCACAATGCTAAGTATTAATGGCGCTGCAACATTCTGTGTATGCACCTCCCCCCCCCCTTGCTGCTGGAACCATACTGGGCAGCGACAGCAACACTGGGACATCTCCTTTGAGTTGCTCCTGCCACCCAATATGGCTCTGGTAATGCAGAGGAGTGGCCGCTTACGTGGTGATTTGTGTTGCTGTCGTTACTTAGCATTGTGACCCCCTCCAGCCATGCCATTAGTCTGTATAACCAATAAAGATAAAGCACTTTGAATTCATTTGATTTCATTGGGAGACTTAGGGTGCAATCCTTAGTGCCGGAACCTGCAGGCCAGCGGGCTTGCGCTGTATCCTGCACCACTTAGGAGGCAGCAGGAGCCTCCCTGGCGCACATTCGTGCCTTTGCACCAGGGGAGGCTCCAGCTTTCCCACTGGGCTCATCAGATCTGCTCCAGCAATTTCGCAGGCGCAGATCCGAGGAAGCTGTGTGGCCCGAATCGAGGCCACCTGGCCTGGGGGCAGGGCCTAGGATGCTGTGCATTGCCATCGCTGCCCAGAATGGCTCTGAAGATGAGTGGGGGAGGGACTAGTTACGTGGGGCATTGCGGCTCCCGCAACACTTATCACGCTGCTGCCCCCTGTAGCTATGCTACTGCTTTAGAAAATGGGGCACCCCTCAGTTCTAGGGAATGATCACCACGGAATCTACTCAGCCAGTGGTAGAGCCTCCCAGCAAGGAGTAGAACCAATAAAACAAGATGTTTAAGCATTCAAAAATTGACTTTTGTTTTCTTTCCTCAGCTAATAAATATAACTATATCCCAACCGTTATTCATTTGGAAGCACCCTAGAACCAGCTGTAAACTCCAGCTGGTCTGAAGGGCTAATTGTATTCCAATGGGTGAAAAAAGGGAAAAAACAACAACACAGGGTGCTAATGAACTAAGCCAGGACAAAACAGAGAACGGTTGTCAATTAAAAAACATCCTCCCTTGAACGTAAACATGCACAGCACATAATTCAAGAAATATATGAAACAGATTAAGGATAAAACAAGAACAGGATAAAAATATTTTACTGCTTTCTTTTTTCCTTAGATGAAAATTTTCAGGATTTCAAAGACTAACAGCCCAATCCTAATTCAGGGTAGGCAGCAACTGATTTTTCCCCTTACCCCATGGTAAGACCCAGCTAAATCCGAGCAGCTGGATCAGGCCTGACCGGCTCAGGGATGGGGGTTAGGATCTGGCCTAAGTGCCAGATCCTGGCTCCGCCCACTCTCTCCCCTCCTTCTATCATGTTCTGCCCTTTCCTGCCTTCCCCCACCCTCCCCAAGTAGTCCCCAGACCAGCCAAACTGGGCTGGCTTGGGGCCAACTTCCCGGCTGTCTTCTACTGAGCCCGTAGGTTGGTGCAACTCCTGCTAGCCCAGGATGTTTGTGACACACTTCGGCTGGCACTACTGAGAAGTGCAGGCCAAACATGTGCTCTGGTTTGCGCCCTAAATACAGTTCAGTTTCGCCACTCACTATCTCTCAGGGTTTCGCCACTCACTATCTCCCAGGGCGCAATCCTAACCAACTTTCCAGCACCGGGTAAGGGCAATGCAGCTCTGAGGTGAGGGTACAAACATTCCCTTACCTTGAGGAGGCCTCCATGACTGCCCCGAACCCAACTGCAGGATGCAGCACAAGCCCCATTGGCACAGCTATGTCAGTGCTGGAAAGTTGGTTAGGATTATGCCCTCAGGCTTATCTATCGGGCAGCGCAGTCCTGCACTGCCCGTCGTGCTGACGCTCCGTCATAGCGTCGGCGTGACGGCCCTAGCATTGATGCGGGAGTGCGTTGGCGCTAGAGCAGCAGGATTGGTGCTGCAGGCAGCACTGGTCCTGCTGTGCCCATGCTGAACCTTTCTTGCGCCGACCAAAGCTGGTTGGCGTGAGGGAGGCTCCGCACGGAAGCGGCACGGGGATTGGTGGAAGGGAGGGAGGCGGCGGCAGGACTTGGGCGGGCTTGGGAGGTGGCTGTACAGCCACATCCTAAACCCGTCAGCGAGGCCACGCAGCCCCGATTTGAGCCGCGTGGTTTCCTCGAATCTGCGCCCGCTCTTTAGTGGGAGCAGATTCAAGGAGCACATAGGGGAGGCTGGAGCCTCCCCTATGGTAAGGGAGCGAACACTCCCTTGCCATGAGCGGGGGCTCCAGCCTCTCCTATGCAGTGTCGGATATGGTGCTGCCGAGTCAGCCTCGCCATTCCGGCGCTGCATAGGATTGCGCCCTCACAGGGTTGTGGGGACAAAAGGAGGGAAGGAACCATGTACACCACCCTTATCTCCTTGGTGGTATTGAAATGTGAAATAAATAAATAAATAAATAAATAAATAAATAAATAAATAAATAAATAAGATCTTTTTCGGATAATCAATAAATGTGTGCTCTATCTTTATTAACATATTGCATAATATTCCCAGATGCCAATGGGTGTGTCAAATCTGTGTTGCTTTGAGTATGTAGAAAAGCAGGATATAAATATACTTAAATAAATAAATAAATCAGTAAGCTCTCCAGTCCCTCTTGATAGCCAATCCAAATCAGGATGTAAAGTGTGGGAAGGATTGCTGCAGGGAACTCCCTGCAGTGGTTACAAAGAGAGGGTTTTGTTTGTTTGTTTTTAATGAAAGAGACGGGAAGTGACAAAACAAACAACCCTCCTTTCAGGTGGTATAGCTGCTATTGGCTGCTAGCTCTTCTTGTCTCTGAAGAACAATGGAGCTTATCTGGGGGACTGCAAGCTCCCTCCTAAAAGAGTACTATTTTGTATGGGAGCAACAAACAAGACAGTATGCACCCTGCAAAGAACCCAATTCCCAAGCATATTCACAAGAGGCTATCACTGCATGGTGTCCCTTAGCAGGTGACATCACAGGTGCTATTCATGGGGTACTGGTGATTGCCATACCATCCTGTTCCACATGGCAATTGGAATGGGTAGTTCCAACGAGTGGGAGAATGGAATTTTCATAAGAACATATGAGCCCTGCTGGATCAGGCCAAGGGCCCATCTAGTCCAGCTTCCTGTATCTCACAGTGGTCAACCAGATGCCTCAGGGAGACAAGACAACAAGATGCCTGCATCCTGTTGCCACCCCCACGTTTCTGGCATTCTGAGATAAATTTCTGAGGTAACATTTTGAGGTAAATGTGAGGTATATCAGAATTTCTTATCCTGTCTGTGGGGAGGGAGCTATAATAATTTGCAACCCAATCTGGGCCTTAAGAACATAAGAGCCCCGCTGGATCAGGCCAAAGGCCCATCTAGTCCAGCTTCCTCTATCTCACAGTGGCCCACCAGTTGCCTCAGGGAGCACACAAGACAACAAGATACACCCGTCCCTCCATCGCCAGTCTGCTTTAGGCAAAAAAACTGCCATCCATGGCCAATTCGGATGACAGAAAAAAATTCCTACCTGGCTCTCATTATTTCCAAGCAAATAAACACTGGGAACTGAATGCTAGGCAAATGTAATAGCTGCAGTGACCAGGGGGAGTTTCAATAGCAGCTGTGCCTGCTCCCTGCTAGGGTTGGGCCGCACATTAAACAACAATTTTAAAAGCACACAAGGGCCAAATGGTGTGTTGAACACAACATGGAGTTTGGACATAATTGAGGGCGCAATCCTAACCTGGAGTTAGGCCAGCAAAGTTTGGTCTGCACCAGGGCCACCGTAAAGTATGTTTGAACCACTCTCTGAGTCAGAGAGGCCAGGACACAGACGTGCGCCATCCTCCCTGGCTCTGAAAGTGGTCCAAATGTGCTTTATGGTGGCCCTTGTGCCAGTCAAACTTTGCTGGCCTAATTGTGCCAGCCTAACTCCAGGTTCGGATTGCGCCCTGAAGCAAAAATGGGCAAAGATGTCAAGAAGAAGAATAGTAGCTGCACATCCAATGGCTGTTTTAAGATCATACACATGGAGCACTTTGCATTAAACACTGAACAGATGCTATGGGATAGCATTTTTTAGAAGGGGGTAGAAGGGGAGGACTTATTCTCTGTAGTTCCTGAGGATAGGAATAAAATCAATGGGTTAAAACTACAGGGAAGCAAATTTAGGCTAGTTGTGAGGAAGAATTTCATAACAGTAAGAGCTGTCCAGCACTGGAGCAGTCTGCCTTGTGCAGTATTCAGAGGCGGATCTAAGGGGGGGGGGGCAAATCTGTAAGTTTTGCAAGAAGCCTTACCTTGCAGTGGAAAACACTCCTCTCCTGCACCGTTTTAGCCAATCCTCACAGGGAACAGCAACATCTTGGTGTTGCTTACTGGCTACAGCAGCAAGGGAGAGGAGGGATTTATATGACAGGGTAAGGCTTCTTGCAACACTTACAGATTTGCCCCCCCTAGATCCGCCTCTGGCAGTATTGGACCCTCAGTGGAAGTTTTTAAGTAGAGGTTGGATGGCCACATGCCAGACAGTTGTAGTAGTTGCCTGCACTGAGCAGGGGTTGGACTAGATGACCTTAAGGGTCACTTCCAACACTCACATTCGAAGATTCTCTTATTATTATTATCTTCTGGAAAGGTCCAAAATCGTATCTTCTCACAACCTTCCTCGTACGCTCATGCAAAGTACAATTTGCCAGGCTTGGTCCTGCTGACATTATAGTTAAGGAATTTGAGATAATAGGGGGTACATTGTGGGTTGCAAGTTGTAAGGCTGATTGCAGTGTGGTTATATTCTCTGCTGCATTAATTTACATGGCATTAGTGTGCACAATAATGGTCTATATTATGATTATATAAAAGACATACCCCCCCAATGAAATTAATAATAGTAAAAAAAAAAAACAACCAATAAATCTGGGTTATAAATTGTACAACATTTCTGAGAGACACACACATGGTATTTAGCACCCATTTGCATATGCAACCCAGCTGCCCTTTGGTGTCTGAAAAATTCATTGGATTTGGCTGGAAACCAGATCTACTGACTTGGTGTGCTTGAATTTGCTTTCCCTGCTCTAGCAGAGCTAGTCGTTTCCATAAGACATTTGAGCCCCCTGGTCACCCCTCCCCTCGCTTTTTTTTGTAACTCTTTGGTATGCAGATATTTGGGTTAATTTTCTCCAGCTGTCACAGAGTCTCACAGGAAAATGGCCTCGTGGAGGGGCCACTTCCCTAGCCCTTGATTTCAGTGCTCTCCCCCTCCCCTTAGCTTTCACCACATCGTCCCCATCACTGTCGGAGGCCTTTAATGAGTCAAGGGAAATATATATAAAAAAGGAAAACAATTCGAAGATATTAATGAACTCAGCCTGTATTTTAAGATCACATTTATTAGCCAGTGCTGCCATTTCCTATTGGTGGACTGAGGGAATTTTTTCTCTTTCAAGTTCCACAAAACTAGAGGTAGATTCTGCCACTGGAATTCCTTTTAAAGGTATTAGTAAACAAGTAATTGAATTTGGTGTAGGGAGAAAAATTTCGTACATCGACGCTTGTTATGGAACCATATGGCAGCTTGTTATGGAACCAAACAGGGAATATATTTACAAATCGGTCTTTTCCACTTACTTCATGAAAACAGTTAAATGTGTGTGGGTGTTTTCTTAATACTGTGAATACACCTTAAATAAAAACTTGTACGCACTAGGTGATGATGGGCGCAACTCCAGCTAACCTGGAGTTAGGCTGGCACAGTTAGGCCAGCAAAGTTTGGCCAACACAATGGACCCAACACAAATATATTTGGTCCACTCTCGGAGTCAGAGAGGCCAGCACACAGGCGTACGCCATCCTCCCTGACTCTGAGAGTGGTCCACACTCACTTTACGGTGGCCCTTGTGCCAGCCAAACTTTATTGTCCTAACTGTGCCGGCCTATCTCCAGGTTAGGATTGTGGCCGATGTTTAGTAAGTTCTACTTGAAATGTAAAGCAAAACGTGACCTAAACTGAAAAAAAAATACACAATTACAAAGGACTTAGGATCCAGTCCTAATGTTCCCAGCACCAGCAGTACACTCATCTCTCCTGGTGTTGTGAAAGTGCCATAAGCAGTGGTGGGATCTAAATGATCGAAGAACAGGAACCATGACCGGGACTCAAGTTTGATTGGCAGCCCGTCCCTTTGGCTCCACCGCCTTCCTGCCCATCACATGGGCTGCCCTTGGTGGATGTGCCCTACCGCCGCTCGCTCAGGCCCCCACCCCGCTCCCCCACCCGTCCCCCCCGGCAAGCAGGTGCCCCCCCCCCCGAGGCCAGGAGTGCCTCACAGCACCGTGTCCATCATGGAGCCGGCGACAAATGGCAACGAGTGGGCAGAGCTAGCCCAGATTAGGTTCAGGAACGGCCGTTTCGGCGCATTCCTCCTCAATGACATCACTGGCCATAAGGTACTTACAGTGCCAGCGGTATGCACATACTGCAGGTGCTGGGCCTGTGTCAGTAGGCACCAGGACCCAGCACCAGGAGGACCCAGTGCAGAGCTGCCCAGAAGTAAGTCTCTCTGCCACCAATGGTGAGCTCTTTTGGGGTGGAGGGAGGACATGGGGGGGGTCAGAACTGGGCAGGGAGCCGAGAGGTAAAGTATTGCCCA
>JAJKFI010014023.1:0-31558 GCA_029204185.1 Lerista edwardsae
CACACACACACACACACACACACACACACACACACACACACACACACAGAGTTTAGCCTTTATATGATTACTTTCAGGAATAAGAATATAACTTGGGCTATTGTGAGATACGTAGAAGGTGACTTACAAATATGCTACTTGGTTTGTGCAGTTTCTCTTGAATGTAGTCAAGAGACGGGCTTGGAATGGTACTGAGAACCTTTCCCAGGAACAGCATCAGGGGTCAGCCAGGGTGCGCACTGATTGCGTTCCCACGTCCATCAAGAGGGTCCGACTCAACCCTAGTTGGTTAGAACCCTAAGGAGAAGGGTATCCCAAGTAGGCTTGCCCCTGGCCATTACATCAGAAGGATCAGAAGTTAGGATTCTTTAATACCACAATTTTTCTGGAAATAATAAATCAGGCCACAAGGAAATATTTTGCATTCTGCTTTCAAATTGTCCAAGCTTCAAAATCTTTCAGTACAATAAAGCAATAAAACTACGTGGATTCTTCATTAAGGTTACTCTAGTTTAAAGCACCGTTTTATTTACTGAGCAACTAAGCAATTATGAATGTAGTGGAAACTGGAAAAGTGATCATGAGCTGAAACCTCAGAAATAATAATAATAATAATAAATTGGTAGGGTGAAGTTGGTAATGGTGTTCCATGGAAAACCATCAGTGTTGTTTTTTCTGGCTCCAGATTCCACCAAACTGTATGCACTGTATAGACAGGCAAAAGATTCCACGATCTAACTCTGAGATCAAAAAACGTATCTTGGGAAGTTACCACAATCCAAGAGAATTTGGTTTATTAGACAAATAAAATTGTTGTTCTATTTAAGTACTTGCATATTTTATACAAACATAAAGAGATAATTTTGTACAAATATAAAGAGTTAAAATTTTTGCTCCCTGCATATAATTTCACTTCTGAAAATCCATGATAAATAATGGCAAATCTTCATGAGATCTTGCTGAGCTAGAGGTTCATGACCTTTGTATTCACAGAAGATATTAAGAAGATATTATACTTTCTATGCTTACCAGCATCCTGAATACTTCTTCCACCTTAGCATATGGCTTAGTGCAGAGCTCAAGGCCAATTAAAGGGCACTTTGATTAAAAGAAAATTCCCTTACTGGTCATGGAGTTGACATTTAATTGACATTTCTATGATGACGGCTGAGAGGCTGCCCATAATGCAATGTCATTTACAAGAGTTCTAGGCAACATGTCCGTATGTATTTAAAAAACATATAAAGGGACCCATACATAAAGATTACTTTGTTCCTTCTCTCTTCCACGTTCCAATGAAATAGGCAATGATTGAAAACTAACTACCTGAGAACATGTAGGAATTTGAGGCTTGTTGATTCAACTTCTAATGCCAACATCATAGAAAAGTGTACAAATTGCCTTTCTAGCTGAGAAGTGCAACAAATGAAGGACACTGGAAGACCCTTAAGAACTCAAGAACATAAGAAGAGCCCTGCTGGATCAGGCCAAAGGCCCATCTAGTTCGGCTTCCTGTATCTCACAGTAGCCCACCAAGTGCCTCAGGAAGCACACGAGACAATAAGATGTCTGCATCCTGTTGTCACACCTGGCATGAATGTTCCTGGCATTCTGAAGTAGCCTACTTCTAAAGTAAGGAGGTTGCACAACCCATCATGGCAGAGACGAACAGAGCCCCGAGTGTGCCCATGGCAGGGCGACGAAACTGCGCCCCTAGCACGTCACCCCACCCCCGTGTGTCGCCCAGACACGCCTCCCTGCGCCCGGAATAGCTCCATTTCAGAGCGAAACGGACGCGAGGGAGGGTGAGTGGGCCAAACAGCACGTGGGGTCGTCTGCACAATGCTGCCCCGTCGCTTCCGGCGCCCATTGCCCGTGTCACCTCTCGCGACACCCTTCCTCCACCCCTGCATCATGGCCCATAGCCCACGATTGACTTTTCCTCCAGGAATCTGTCCAATTCCCTTTTAAAGGTGCCTAGGCCAGATCCCTTCACGCCTCCTGTGGCAAGGAGTTCCACAGATTAATTACCCACTGGGTAAAAAAGTATTTCCTTTTATTTGTTCTAACTCTCCCAACACTCAATTTTAGCGGATGTCCCCTGGTTCTGGTGCTGTGAGAGAAGGAAAACGATATCCCTCTATCAACTCTATCCCTCACACCCTTCTAAAGCACCAAACCATTCTGAAAATCTAAAGCACCAAACCATTCTGAAAATCTCTTCTTCTCGCTCCAAGAAATTGAGCTCTGCTGTACTTAGGTTTGACTGGGAGAGAGTGTAAGACAGCTACTGTTTCAGTTATCTGCTTCATTAAGTTTAGACTATATTTGGGTCTGTTTGCTTTTCTACTTGTGCTTGGAGTGTGTCTATCTGGGCTCTTTCACAAGGTCTGGAGTTTATTTGCCTGCATTTGCTTTCCACTGCCTTTGGACTATGTTTGCTCTGTGCTCTGTTTCATTGAGTCTGGACTTTATGGGCCTGAATTTCTTCCACAGCTTTGGAGCTCTGTTTGTTTTGCTTTCCAAACCCGGAGAATGTGGCGGTACATGGCTCACTCGTTGCCTTGAAGAGGGACCAGGACTGTCTTGCGGTCAGTATGACAGCATTCCCTACACGCAAGCTGACCCTTTGCCTATTTCTGACACAGTCGCTTCAACATCGAGATGAGGAATACAGTCCACTGGGAAGGTCTCCTGTGCAAGCAACACTGAGATGAATGGACATTTCATGAGAGTGGCAGAGTCAATGGAGACGCCCCTGGAGCTTTTCCCAGTTGACTGCGCCGCAAGCATGGTTAGCCTCTGCACATGGCTCTGGGAAAAAGGGAAACAACCAGACCACGCATGGTTGCATTGAAGGTACCAGCTATAGCGTAGCCACAGGGGAGTGGCATGGTAAGTACTGCAGAGGCCACAGAGTGCCTGCAACCGGCTCTTCCAATTTGCCATCACTGCCCAGAATGATAAACCAAATAGCTGGTGCACGTCCGACCAGCCTGTACAAGGCCGACTGGGCTGGGGTCGGGGGTTAGGATCCAGCATAAGTGCCGGATCCTGTCTCCACCCCCTCACCAGGCCGGCCCACCCACAGGCCAGCCCTCTCTCCTCCCTCCCCATGCCCTGAAATAAAACACCTCCCCTGCCTTTTAGGGGTTGTGGCACACAAAAAAGTTGAAGATCCCTGTTTGGGTCATTTGATCCCAAACCAAGAGATATGTGTGTAAGTACAAGAAGACATCAGGATAGGGGTGACTGACTGGGGGCGCAACCCTATTCTGTGCTGGATTAGCAAGGCCGGCCTGTGCCAAATCCAGCACAGTACAGGCGAGGCTGGAGGCTCTCAACAGCAAGGGCACATTCACACCCTTACCATTGGGGAGGCTCTAGCCTCCCCTATGGGCTCCTCAGATTTGCACCTTCTAAACAGCAGGCGCACTTCCGAGGAGACCGCGTGGCCCAAATCGGGGCCGTGCAGCCTCCCGAACAGGCCATATCCTGAACCCACCCATGTGCCAACCCCAACCCCCTCTCCCCGCCAATCCCGTGTCCAGATGGACACAGAGCCTCCCTCATGCCGGCTGGCATTGGCCGACGCAACAGAGGCGCAGCGCAGGCACAACGGGACCAAGGTCCCATTGCCGGAGTGCCGAAGCGGGGTTGCCGATCGGCGTTCCTGCATCGGCACTAAGCGCACAGCATTGATGCAACCTGTTGCATCAATGCCACACAGTTTCTAGGATTGCGCTGCCAGTTTTCTCCTATTACAAGAATATTGTTTAAGTGCGATATAAATACATATGGAATGGTTTCTCCATAAGTTATTTTGCAACCAATGGAAAGGTAAATCTTTGGCACAATGATGTACTGATAAGGACACTGAAAAACTGTTTGGCTCATTTTCGTGCTGAGAAGGAAGACCAAATTCAGAAGTAGAATCAAGAGATCTTCAGGGTTTCCCCCTTCCTCTAATACTTATTTCAGCCAACTGAATTCTACATACTGCCTGGCTCAAGCTGTGCTTAATTTATCCCTTAAATTATGATTAATAAAAGTTTTAATTCGTTTGGGGGCGGAAATTTTGCATTTTTCCAGTTATGGTTTTTTTTCCCCCTTTTCTGGATCCTAGTCAAAACCATCAAGCTCAAAGTCAGTCAGACTTTGTTGGAGACAAATCCTATAATACTGCAGAAATCTGGTGCAGTTTCTTCTGCTGCATGAGGCTTAGCTCATCCTCCCACTCCCAGCTGCTGGCCAACCAAAGGAAGCTGAGGGAGTGAAATTTTGGCAAAAATATAACCAAAATACTTGAGAATTGCTATGGTACCCTTGCTTAAAGACAATAGCACTTGTTAAGCCCACACTTGGATGTGAGTGGGAGGAGGCTTAAGTCAATGATTGACATTGAATGTAGCAAGGTTGCACAGAGACAGGAAAGTAAGAAATGTAAAAGTATTGAACTAAAAACAAAACTGTGTTGCAATGCTTACAACATGAATATGCCCTAACCCACTGTTATTAAAACTGTGGGTTGGGACCCACTTGGCGGGTCGTGACCTGATGTCTGGTGGGTCACAGAAAGCTGGGAACAACCATCTTGGAAACTGCAGACCTTAATCTTGTTACATTCCTTTTGTGAGTGTTAACAGTTTGAATTTTCAAGTGAGGGTTTTTAAAATTTTTGTTTTTAGTTCAATACTTTTACATAAAATTTTGTCCTGATCTTGCATTCTGTCAGCAAGAAGTTTTATGATTGTGCAGTTGCTACAGACCAAGAATGCAACTTGCATTGCAAGAGTGTCATTTGAATACACCACAATGACAGCATTTCCTGGTTGATAATGTCACTTCTGGTCATGACCACTTCCGGTGGGTCCCGACACGAGTGCCATTCTAAAACGTGGGTCTCGGTGCAAAAAGTTTGAGAACCACTGCTCTATCCATTGTTGATAGTATTCAGTATTGTCACTGCCCAATGTGTCAATTCAGGCAGCAGATTTGTCTGCCAGCCCCTCCCCTGGACAGCTGCTGCTAGTTGATGATGATGATGATGATGATGATGATGATGATGATGATGATGATGATACTAAGGGCGCAATCCTAACCTGGAGTTAGGCTGGCACAGTTAGGCCAGCAAAGTTTGGCTGGCACAAAGGACACCATAAAGTGTGTTTGGACCACTCTTGAAGTCAGAGAGGCCAGAACAGAGATGTGCACAATCCTCCTTAACTCCGAGAGTGGTCCAAACATGCTTTACGGTGGCCCTTGTGCTGGCCAAACTTTGCTGGCCTAACTGTACTGGCCTAACTCCAGGTTCGGATTGTGCCCTTATTCCACAGGCCAGCACCTTCACCATATGATCAACTGTGTTTTTCACCACTGGCCAAAAGTACCAGCAAATATTGCACAGTTTTCTATTTCATGTTCTAACACGGCTTTTGAAATGGGTCCGTGGAACTCTCAGAGAAATGGCACTGTGTCAGAAGTTGTTTTCCAAATCAAAATTGCTCCTTAAAAAAATGGTTTTAAAAAAATAGATCACAAATGCCAGCTAATGGTTTGCATACTGGGACCATTTATTTTTATGTTTCACACACTCCCCCGCTCTTAGTGCTGTTAGAGAATCAGTTTTAGAGGGGTTGGCGGGTGGAGGAGGACAAATGTGATGACATGTCATGCCCACTGTAATATATTGCTTTCTCAGTGTTTTCAATGGCACAGAAACAGCAACTTACATGAGACTAGCTGCACAGACTTTTTTCTGAATCCAAGAAGCTGAGAATTACAGTTTGTTTCCTGGGGAGATGATGGAAGCAATCCTAACCTGGAGTTAGGCCGGCACAGTTAAACCAGCCAAGTTCGGCTGGCACAAGGGCCACCGTAAAGCACGTTTGGACCACTCTCGGAGTTAGGGAGGATTGTGCACATCTCTGTTCTGGCCTCTCTGACTTCAAGAGTGGTCCAAACACACTTTATGGTGTCCTTTGTGCCAGCCAAACTTGCTGGCCTAACTGTGCCGGCCTAACTCCAGGTTAGGATAGCCCCCGATGTTGGCCTCACATGCAAGATCAGCCCCTGTAGGCTAGCCAAAGAATCCATGCTTGACTTTGGTACTTTAGATTTTGCAGGGACAAAAGGTTTTCTTAATGAAGAATAAAGACGTGAGGCTCAAGGTTTGAAAAAGAAATGGAATGAACCGCTGCATAATGTAATCACCACGTACCTTCAGACAGCCTTATGTATGGTGGGTGCATACTAACACCCCATACTTAGAGCAGTTACATTTTTCCTTTGTTGGCAAGACCATGCAGATTCTTTGGTTACTGTGAGAAAGGAAGTCGTTGGGTAAGTTTTTGGATTCCACAAGAAGGAAGAAGTGCCTCATTCCTCATTTGCGAGTATGCTAGTTGCTGCATGAAGTCGAAGCCAAGTTCAGGGATTGTTGAAAAACGTTCATTTCTGTGGGACCTGGCAACATGCTCCGAGGCAGGTCTACTTGGAGGCCCCAATGAATTCAGTGGAGGCTTATTCCCAAATAAAGCATGCATAGGATTTCACCTGTAATGTTACAAAAAATAACTTTACTTTGGGTTGAAACCAGGGGGTTGCTAAAGAGGTGCAGGGGGGGTGCAATTGCACCGGGCAACAAGTTTCAGGGAGCAACAAACTGAGCTTGACATCAGTGGCCAAAATTGTGAAAACCCTTGGTATGTGTGAATAATACCATCACATATTGTATGAATGATACCATCATGTATCAATGGAAATGTAATTTAATGCAGAATGCAATGAAACAAACCAGAGTGAAATAACATTATCAAGAGAACCAGAGAAAAACAAAAATGCAACTGTGATGTCACTTCCTGTTGTGATGTCACTTCTGGGGCAACATTTTGCCCTCTGCACTGGGCTACACTTTTATTAGCTACATCCCTGCTTGAAACATACATGATCTTTATATAGGATTTTAGGAGTGTGCAAAGCACTGCACATGCATTAGCCCGATGTAATCATTACAACAACTTTGGAAAGTAAGTCAATATATTATCCCCATATTGCAGCAGAGGCTGAGGCTGTGAAGGAGAGTCTTGCCTAAGGCTGGCTGGTGAGTTCATGGCCAGCCAGGGAAGTTCTAATTTGTAGGCCAGTCTTTTTGTCGCTCCATTACATCAGCTCCCTAGTTGGTTTTTGAACACAGAAGTCTGATTTTGCCATCCTCTCTGGAGGAGGAACTAGAGTATTTAGGGAAATTACTAAGTATCTCTAGAGTATTTAGGGAAATTACTAGAACAGTAAAACGCACTATTTGCATTCCCCCCCTTTTTTTCCTTGTGGCATCCAAATTCAAATGAAGATTGTCAGTATGGTGTGGCTTACACTACGAAAACTATTGTGGTCTTCATTAAATTGGTAGGTGGGCATAAGATAGCAAAGCCGTAATTTGTAAGACATTAAGAAGAGCCTGGAAAATAGTTGCGACATCTTGAAAAGCTTCTAGCCTGCATTGTTTGTTCTTCCTAACTGAAAAAAACCCACCGGCTCTAATGGGGGCATATTTAGGCCAATGATAATGAGCTATTAGAAACGCCTTTGCTTAGTTTGGGGAAACCACATAAAGGCAGAGAGGCCACAAACCAAGATAAAAGGTGGGTTTGTCATGTATTCAACAAATGTTCATGTAAACCTCCTAAAGCAGAAAAAAAAAACAGCACTAACATAAGAACATGAGAAGAGCCCTGCTGGATCAAGACAAAGGTCCATCTAGTTCCGCTTCCTGTATCTCACAGTGGCCCACCAGATGCCTCAGGGAGCACACGAGATAACAAGATGCCTTGCAGGCATGATCCTCCCCTCCCTCCACCCTCCCTCCACCCTGTTCAGTTGCCTCCCCATCTCTCCCCTCCCTGGCAGCTCTTACCACCGGCTGGCGCTGCTAGAGTGCTAGCCAGCCATACCTCCCATGCTGGGGCGCAGCACCGGCTGCAGTGTGGCTCTCCAGGTGCTAAAAATATGCTTTATGGCATGCTTACAACACCTGGAACTGGCGGTACAAGGGTACTAGTGGTGATAGAGCCTTTAGGATTGGGCATTCACAGCGCAATCCTAAGTAAGGCCAACATAGCAGGGCTATATCCTAAAGCTCATTAGGAGGCGGCAGCAGCAACGTGCAGGACAAGGGGAGGTTTTCCCCTTGCACCCACGTAAGACCCGGTCACCCCTATGGGCCTGCTGGATCTGCACTGGCAAAATAGCAGGCGCAGAGGAACGTGGACAGGAGTGGCCCAAATCAGGGCCGCCCTGACCAGGGACAGGGTTTAGGATTTGGCACTATGGCCGTCTTGCGTCACAACCCCTGTCTCTGCCCACTGCACCGCCCAGTTACACCCCTGGCATGCCTCTGGAACGCCCTCGTGGAGGCTCTGTGCCGATCGAGCACTGCCGACGCTCGACTGGCAGATGGCCGGCGCTGCTGATGGTCGCGGCAGTGCCCGAGCGTGGGTGCTGCTGCGTGCGCCAGTCCAGCGCCATAGCGCCGCTGCAGACGCACTTTACGGCATGTTTGCGACAGCGTTCATGCTGTCATGAACGATTGGTACCCATTCATCTTGTTTCTAAATGATGAGCTATTGGCAGCTTGTTTTCCTGAAATGCAAGCATCATTTTTGTCATTGCTGATTACTATGCAGTAACCATTATTAATATTATCTATTATAAATCTATTAATATGATATAATTGAATATGTTTCTGTCTCTTGGTGCAGTTCTCCTTTCAATAAGCACAAGGGACATTCTGGTTTCCTGCTCTGAAGATGGATTTAATTCTAAATAAAATTCATTATATTATTGTCTTGATTTTATTGATTTTATTTTAAGAGCTATATTCCCCTTTCTCTAGACTCAAGACAGGTTACAACAATGTAGTACTTTTTTAAAAGGCGAGAAAGTAAATCCTAAACAACACAGGGTGCAATCCAAAGTGCCCAGTAGGCCAGCACAAGTCCTTCGTGCCTGCCTACACATGTTGCAAATGTGACATAAAGCGTGTTTCCACCATGTCTTGGTGGGTTAGGCCAGTGCACAGGCCTAGCTGAAGCTACTCCTGGGCCCAAAGACCCAAAGGTAAGGCCTGCCTTGTGAGGCTAGGACAGGGGACTCCAGGAGAGTGGCAGGACGCAGAACAGGGTAGAGGCAGTGGTGTCATCTACAAATAAGGAACGGGAACGCTGGGCAGGACTTGGGCGGGACTTCCGCGTGATTGGCAGCCTGCCCGTTTCGTTCCGTGGCTGCCCTGGCCTCGGCGGGGGCTGCCCCCGGTTTGCACGCCCCACCGCTGCTCGCCAGGCTCCGGCACGCCACCCACCCGTCTCCCCCGGCAAGCAGGCACCCCCCCCACGCCAGGGCAGCTGCGGAATGGGACAGGTGGGCAGCCAATCACGCAGAAGTCCCGCGGAAGTCCCGCCCAGCGTTTCCGTTCCTTATTTGTAGATGACACCACTGGGTAGAGGGAGGGTAGAGAGCAGGCAAACCCGTGGTGCAGCCCGGTGCAGAGGGCAAAATGATGCCCCAGAAGTGATGTCACAACAGGAAGTGACTTCACAGTTATATTTTTGTTGTCTCCGGTTTTTTGGCCATAACGTTCAATAGAATGAAGATATTACGCTCTGGTTTGTTTTATTGTACTCTGCATTAAATTCCACATTGAATTGTATATAACATAATGGTATTATTCATACATATCAAGTTTTTTTACAATTTTGGCTACTAGTGTCAAGCTCAGCTTGTTGCCTCCCAAAGCTTGTTGGCCGGTGTGATTGCACCCCCCTGCACTTCTTTAGCTATACCCCTGCCTGCATCTACTGCTTGGTCAGAAGACTGCCTTCTCCCTCTGCCCTCTTACAGTCACAAGTGGGATGATGAAGAAAGCCCTTAGCAACATACCCTTGTCAACAGTATAGTTTTTCAGAAAGAAGATCTTATTATGCCTACTCTTTGACTGTCAAATAGCAGAGAGAGAGAGAGAGAGAGAGAGAGAGAGAGAGAGAGCTAGGAAATAATTTGAAGAATGGGGAGAAAGGGAATTTCCAAAGCTACCCACACTATAAATAATAAACAAACCTGAAATAAATCACCTCATTAGAGCAGTGTAAAGTACTTTGTACCTTTTTTAGACAGGGATTATCTATCATACATCATACAATACCATCATATTTTGAAAGCTGAGATCATGCCTTGAATGAGTCTAAACATGAGTAGACCATTATGTGCACTTATTTATTTTTTGCTTTCAAGAAGTCAAAATCTGCACCAAAGCGGAAAGCGTTCTGGGAAGGGTAGAGTCATGTGTGTGTCTGTGTGTCTGTGTCTGTGTGTATCAGCTGATGCCTTTGAATAGGATTCTGTCTCTTGCTGCAGATCTGCTTTCAATAAGCTCAAGGAACACTTTGGTTTCCAGCTCTGAAGATAGATTCAGTGTTAATGGGAAGTGTTCATGCGGAACAATTATTTTGGTGCCATTTCTTAAACCATGAGGGTCTATTTAAGTTGCTGTTCTCCAATGCTGCTTTAACCCTGCTGGACAATATAATATTCCTGTGTCCAAGAAAATCTGCTTTGTTATTTATGAAGAAAACTTCTTGTGCCTTGAAAACCAGAGCTATACATTTTTGTGCTATAATAATTTTTTTTTGAGTGCAGATGTAAAATACTTTGAGTGCAGTTTTCCAACCTCATTGGTGGGCTTTTATTTTTATTTTTATTTTTTTGATGTGGGAAACAGGAGAGATGATTAATATAGGCACTGGCTTACCAAATGGTTAGTAATTGGTTGGTAAGTTCATCATTTATTCAACCTGCAAGGCAGTGGCACAGAGGAAACAAAGGAATGGTGAAATTCTCATGACTACTTAGTAGGGCTATACAGATGACAAGCATACTGAGGATCTCTTCACACATTATGTTTTACGCATGTGCAATCTGGGACTATGCACATGTGTTGTTGATTTGCACACATACCCATCTTTTCCTCATTTTCTTTGAGGAATCCAGTCTCTGGGTTCACTTTGAAAATGAATGCCTGTATCGCAACAACCTTCACGCAACAACCAAGTCTGCATGTACAGGTAGCTAGATGCACGCACAACATAATGTGTGAAGAGAACATACAGTAAGAACATAAGAAAAGCCTTGCTAGATCTGGCCAAGGGCTCATCTAGTCCAGCTTCCTGTATCTCACAGTGGCCCACCAGATGCCTCCAAACATGACATGCACACTCTGGGGGAAGAAATCAAAACTCATGTTTTGTTTCTCCTAATGTACAAGAATTAGAGAACTGCAGTGGATGCTACATATTTGAAAATTTCTTAACATCAGTAAGCTCAAAATACAGCTGGATCCGCTGCAGGAAATGTATACCATCAATTCTTAAATAACTGCACCAACTGCTCATCTGTTTCCAGACTCATTCCAAGAGCTGTTGATTCCAAGAGCCCCTTTCAAGAGCTTGGGACCTGCCTACCCAAAGAACCATCTTCTCCCATACAAACCTCCCTAATTTATCTATAGTAATCTACAGAGGTAATGGCAGAAAGTGAGGAAGACCTAAAGAATCTTCTGATGAGGGTGAAAGAGGAAAGTGCCAAAATGGGCTTGAAGCTCAACATTAAAAAAAACAACTAAGATCATGGCAACCACTCCCATCACTTCCTGGCAAATAGAAGGGGAAGAAATGGAAGCAGTGACAGAGTTTATTATCCTGGGCTCCAAGATCACCACAGATGGTGACTGTAGCCATGAAATTAAAAGACGTTTACTTCTTCGGAGGAAAGCTATGGCGAACCTAGACATCACCCTGACAACAAAGGTTCGCATACTCAAAGCTATGGTTTTCCCAGTAGCAATGTATGGCTGTGAGCGCTGGACCATAAGAAAGGCAGAGCGCCGAAGAATAGATGCTTTCGAATTATGCTTTTGAAGTCTCTTGAGACTCCCCTGAACTGCAAGGAGATGCAATATGTCAATCCTATAGGAAGTCAAGCCTGATTCCTCCCTGGAAGGACAAATCCTGAAGCTGAAGCTCAAATACTTTGGTCACCTCCTGAGAAGAGAGGACTCTTTAGAAAAGACCCTCATGCTGGGAAAGATGGAAGGCAAAAGGAGAAGGGTGGCAGAGGCAGAGGCAGATCTAAGGGAGGGCAAAGCTCTAAGTTTTGCAAGAAGCCTTACCTTGCAGTGGAAATCACTCCTCTCCTGCACCGTTTTAGCCAATCCTCACAGGGAAAAGCAACATCTTGGCATTGCTTACTGGCTACAGCAGCAAGGGAGAGGAGGGATTTACATGACAGGGTAAGGCTTCTTGCAACACTTAGAGCTTTGCCCACCCTGTAGATCCGCCTCTGGGCAGAGGGTGAGATGGTTAGATAGTGTCACCGAAGCGATGAACATGAAATTGGGCAAACTCCGGAAGCTAGTGGAGGACAGGGAGGCCTGGCATGCTGTGGTCCATGGGGTCGCAAAGAGTCGGACACGACTTAGCAACTGAACAACAACAATCTACAGAGGCCTTCCTCCCAGTCCTGAAGTTAGGAAGGTGGTGACAGGAGATGGGAATTTCTCCATTGTGACACCCTTTAGATAGGATGCCCTCTCCAAGGAAGCTCACTCGGCTCCACTTGCGATAATTGCCCCATACCAGGCAAAGACCTATTTCTTTTCCCAGGACTTGCAGCATATGACTAAAGCTGATTTTCACTTATGGTTTTCTCGACTCTGCTGGATTTTATCCTTTTGTCCTGTGTCGCTTCTGTGTTTCTCACACTGCATTTCGCCAGGTTGAATTTTAGCATTTTCCCTTTTGTTAGCCACCCTGAGAGTTTTTAACTGAAGGGTGAGATCCAAGCCTTACACACGTCCGTATTCCTTCCTATGAAAGAGAAAGAAGACAAGACCCCGTTCAATCCTCAGTTCTCGGTTCAATCAGACCTCAGTCCACATGCTTCCTTTTGCTTTTTGTCATGGAAAGGAGGGGATGGAGCTGCTCTCTGTTATGTCGGTTTTCCTTGTGTTAAAAATAAACCCAGAAACTCTCAGATAGCTGCGGCTGACTCAGTAACGTTGCCTGCACCACCCCAATTACAGCACAGCGTAGGTTACTGCAATGGTTCTGTACTACGTTCAACCAATAAAGTAAACTTGGTGACATGCATACACCCATTCCTTATTTGGCTCTTAATTGAACTCGATTTGTATGTCTGTATGCAGTTGGCCGGAAGAGGGTCAAAACGATTGCTCTCGCCAATGGCAGATAAATACGTCTTAATTTCTCCAGACCATATTTATAGATGCTGTTAATTATAAGCATATGAATTAAGCAATGCTAAAAAGGGAGTATTTCCTCCGTGTTGCCAAGAGAAAATGGGCTGTCATTTTTTTATTCTTCTTAACTTCAGCAATGGATGGTTACCGACCACGTACAGCAAAACGGGATGCCGAGTGCCGACAACTGTGTTTCCTTCCCGCGAGTCGCGGCATGTAGCAATCTCTGCCTTGACCAGGGTGTCCCCCTTGCATTCTTCCCCCTTTCCTGCTCATAGCCCCTTCTAATGTTTCTCCATCAGTTTAGGCCCCTAATAGGGAGAGGATGAGTCCATTGATGTCGGCACATGGAGGCCTGCAAGTGGCATGCCTTTGGGTTTAGTCGCCTAGCAGCAGTCATTCGCGTTATGTGGGCTTTCTTTTGGGGGGCATTGCCCACCCCTGAAACTGACTTCAGGCATTTTTCACTGCCTGTTCTGCATGAATAGCCACAGGCCTCTTGCCAATTGTCCCCCCTGCTTGAAAGCCAGACCCAGCCAAAGACCTTTTCAAGTGTGATCCCAGAGTGCCACACAAGCTTTCAGGGCATTGTTGTCGAGATGAGGGCCCTGCACTGGAAAGTGGGGTCAGAAGAGAAAGCACAATGAGGGGTGATGGAGGCTTTATGCAGTCCTCAGATACCCGCCTGTTTATTAATTTACAAAACTAATGTCACTGTCTTTAGAGGAGAGATTGAGTGAAAAAGACGCCCTTTGAAGAAGGTCATCCTATTACACTGAATTTTTTTCTTTTATAGAAGCAAATACAACTTTAAAAAAAGGAGAGGCACCAATAAAATGCTGACAAGCTGGATGCTGTTCAGAAGGTAGTAGTTAAGGAAACATTCTATTCAGGGCCTTTTTCAGATACAATTCCCTTTTTACGATAAATGTTTGGTTTGAAAACCAGCTAACTGCTTTGGGTAATGTCTACCCTCCCTCATACATGCTACACAGTCTGTTGGCCAAGACAGCACAATAGTGAAATGTATTTTAGGGCGATGTTGTGTTGTTGGGGTTTTTATTTTCTCCCTGGACAAAATCACCAATTGTTACGTGAAATGGTTTTTTCTTTCTTTTGGAGTGTGTTGGCTGGCACTTAGGATGTCTGTGTTCTCTCTATTACACCACACACAGACACAGACAGACAGACAGACACACACACACACACACACACACACACACAGAGAGAGAGAGAGAGAGAGAGAGAGCACAATCCTAACTTGGAGTTAGGCCGGCACAGTTAGGCCAGCAAAGTTTGACTGGCACAAGGGAAACTGTAAAGCACATTTGAACCACTCTCTGAGTCAGGAAGGATGGTGCACGTTGGTGTGCTGGCCTCTCTGACTCCAAGAGTGGTCCAAACATACTTTACGGTGTCCCTTGTGCCGGCCAAACTTTGTTGGCCTAACTGTCCTGACCTAACTCCAGGTTAGGATTGCACCCACACAAATATGCACATACAAATACCCACACACACAGAATTCATGAGCAAGGATTAAAAAAAACAACAACTACTCAACCTGCTGCTTTTGCAATGTGTAATAGCAGAATGAGAACATGAGACATGGAATTTATGTAGCCAGCAGCAATCAAATGTATGAGTAAAACAGAAAGCTTGACTGCGAACCAGCGTGAGACACTGTCTCCTCCAGTGCAATGAATGGCAAATTGCCAATAAACTTCAATGAGGCCAGGTATTTACCTTGTCTCTAGGCTTGTGTAAAAGGTGAACATTCGGGCATACCGAGGATTGAGGAATCTCTGGTCGCCAAATGAAACTCACTGGACATTCCTACCTGTAACATAGAGCCTGTTTTCCCTAGATCTTGTTGTTTTAAAGGAATAAGACTAAAGCATGAGAGAACACTATGCCTCATTGGGGAGAGGGCCCATTAGCTAGTTTGCAGCATGATGAATTCTTTCCGTTCATGCGATTTTCCTCACTGAAATCCCCTTCCCAGTTACTATGTACGTTCCTCCCAAGTGAGGCATGTACTGCCTTGGAGGAAATCTCCTTCCCTATATGCCACAGCCCCGAGGTGACACTGTGCATGCATGTGCATATGCACACATGCACACACATTCTGGTTTCAGCACAGGAATTCTCCTGGGACAATTTCAACACTTCCTCCTTAATGTTCCTTTTCTCCTAAACGAACACTTTTGGACGCTTAGAGTGCAATCCTAACCTGGAGTTAGGCCGGCACAGTTAGGCCAGCAAAGTTTGGCTGGCGCAAGGCCACAGTAAAGTACGTTTGGACCACTCTCAGAGTCCAGGAGGATGGTGCACGTCGGTGTGCTGGCCCCTCTGACTTCCATAGTGGTTCAAACATACCTTGTGGTGTCCCTTGTGCTGGCCAAACTTTGCTGGTCTAACTGTGCCAGCCTAACTCCAGGTGAGGATTGTGCCCTTAGTGTTCC
Source organism: Lerista edwardsae (assembly GCA_029204185.1). NCBI lineage: Eukaryota > Metazoa > Chordata > Lepidosauria > Squamata > Scincidae > Lerista > Lerista edwardsae. Next base: position 15,772 of record JAJKFI010014023.1, read on the forward strand.
TTTGCTTGTTTCCTTCCTGTCTCAAGGAAACAAGCTCTGCAATGGGCTCCATCTTTTATTCAGAGCCTTCTCTGTGATGGCACCAGCAGGTGGAGACTTGTTTTTTTGAAAATGTTTCCAGTGGTTCAATGGACGGTACTTGAGATTAGTACTTTGGGATTTTGGGGGGTCATACCAATTGGAAGCCAGTGTTTGGTTCTTGTATTATTGTTAGGATGCAGTGATTTGGTTGGAATGCACCACACTGTGCTTTCCTGATCTTTGGCTTTTTAATTACTATGTGTCACTCGGAGTGCTCATGGGCAACAAGTGCAACTGAAAAAATATGATAAATCAAACAGCACCAGTGAATGATGGCAATAGTTCCTATGTTCCCTCTAGAGGGACTTGCTGCACACCATGGTATTTCAACCCAGTCATAATATTTCAAGTGCGGTGCTGAAAGCTTGCCTCAACCTGCCAAATGCAGCAGGCCACTGTTACAAAAAACATTTGCTCATTTAGCCTGCAACTACTGGAGATTACAATTTAAAATGGACTGCTGAGAACTTTTAGAGAGCAATCCTAACCTGGAGTTAGGCTGGCACAGGTAGGCCAGCAAAGTTTGACTGGTACAAGGGACACCGTAAAGTTTGTTTGGACCACTCTCTGAGTCAGAGAGGCCAACTCACAGACGTGTGTTATCCTCCCTGTCTCCAGGAGTGGTCCAAATGTGCTTTGCAGTGGCCCTTGTGCTGGCCAAACTTTGCTGGCCTAAATGCGCCAGCCTCACTCCAGGTTAGGATTGTGCCCTTAATTATGTTTATAACATACAGGGTGGTCCTCGTTATCCATAGGGTTCTGTTTCCAGAATCCCCTCAGATAGTGAAATCCACAGATACTCAAACCAGAAGTTACTTTTAAACTACTCTGGGAGGCTTTCTGAGGTCTGCAGAGGCTGCAGGTAATTGTACATAGTCTCTGCAGGCCTCAGATAGCTTTCTAGATGCAACCAGAACAAGATTCTGGTCATGTCTAGAAGATCTGTATTGGGTCCATATGTGGGTTCGGAACCTACGAATGATCAAATCCACAGGTCCCAAATCTGCGGATATTGCAGGCCCATTCGTATTGCACCCATCTTTTTACATATTTGTCATAATTTTGAAAACCTGTGGATTCTTGCTACACTCCTATTCGAGACAGGTGGCCCCAACCTTGCTGGGGACACTTATAGGAAGCTCTCATTAATATTTGTAATGCCTTTCTACTGAGTCAGCCCATTAATCCATCTTTCTTAGGGCACAATCCTAACCTGGAGTTAGGCCGGCACAGTTAGACCAGCAAAGTTTGGCCAGCACAAGGGACACTGTAAAGTGCGTTTGGACCATTTTTGGAGTCAGGGAGGATGGCGCATGTCTGTGTGCTGGCCTCTCTGACTCCAAGAGTGGTCCAAACATACTTTATGGTGTCTCTTGTGCCAGTCAAATTTTGCTGGCCTAACGGTACTGGCTTAACTTCAGGTTAGGATTGTGTCCTTAGTATCATCGTCACCAACCAGCAGCAGCTGTCCAGGCGAAGGACATTCCAAGCAAATCTTCTGCCTGAAGTGGTACAAATCTTTAAAACACCTACCCACCAGCAGTTTTTATATGCCTTCTGCTCTTCTTTACCTGTCATGCGATTTAAGGAAGCAGACGAGCAGACAAGGAGAGGAGAATGAAGATGAGCAAACCTCCTACTTGCTCCCACCCAGCTGGCCATGTTCAAAGAAGGCAAGTACTGGAGGCCCATTCCTGCAGCTGGCTACCTCTGGCAGCGTAGGTAAGCCAGTAGTGGGAGCAGGAGGAATGGGGCAGTTACTAGTGGTACTTACATGTAACAATATCCTAACCCTTCTTCTTTATCTGCTTGGACTTGTGCCAGCAAACTAGCTGGTGCAGATCCAAGGAAACCCATAGGGCTAATGACGGCTTAATTTTACTTATCTAACAGTTCCCTTACCTTGAATCATGAGCAATCTGGAGCACATGCTCTGTTGCTGTGGCTGCACTAGGTGGGGAGGGTTAGTTAGGATTGTGCTTCTATGCCGCAATCCAGTACATCAGTGTTATTCAAACTATGGGTCGGGACCACTTGGTGGGTCGCGACCTGATGTCAGGTGGGTTGCAGAAAGCTAGAAGCAGCCATCTTGGAAACTGCAGACCTTTTGTGAGTATTAACAGTTTGAATTTTCAAGTGAGGGTTTTATTTTATTTATTTTTATTTCAGTGCTTTTTCATCATATTTTGTCCTAATGTTGCTTTCTCTCTGGAATGTTTCATGGATGTACAATTGCTGCAGTCCAAGAATGCCAATTTGCATTTCAGGAGTGTCATTTTATTATGTTATAATGATAGCACTTCCTGCTTGATGATGTCACTTCCTGCCACAACATCACTTCCAGGTTAAGGATATCACTTCTGGTGAGTCCCGACACAAGTGCCATTCTAAAAAGAGATCCCAGTCTAAAAGGTTTGAATACCACTTAGCTGGGAGTACATACTTAGCTGGCAATACATCCTTAGCTGCGAGTAAACGCCACTGAACACACTGTAGTAGACTTGCATAGCTTTGCGCTGAGAGACAAGGTACTGGATTAGGGAGACCAGTTTTTTTAGAGCCAGTATCAGTAGTCATTGTGGTCAAGAGCATATGAAAACTGTACAATAGGATGTCACAAATATTCTTTATTCACAACGAATAAAGACAAAATGTGAAAGGCAGAGATGATCAGGCACTTGAAGTTATTATAGCCCATTCACCTTCATGGCAGCAGAAAATCATCCTAGAAACACAGGCTTATCACTTCATTGTGTGATGAAGCTGGAGAACTGGGCTTATGATGGGAAAAGCTTTTCTTTGGAAGCAAATATGAAAAGTAATTTCAAGCAGAATTTTAGTTACTGTACTCATTCAATGTACCATCACTAATATTTGACAATATTAGATATTTGATTACATTCCAACTCTCCCCATTTTTTTAATCCATTCACAACGCTTCAAACCAATTTTCCATGATTCACTCAAATGTTCACATTCAAGTGTTTATTTTGTACATTTGATCAAAGACATTTGGATCAGTGTTTTTTTACTATACACCAGAATTATTTGGTTAGTTGTGTCCAAGTTGAAATGACAAGATGGGTTAGTTGAGTGTTTCTCAAACTGTGGGGCAAAAATCTCAGGTCAGGTGGGTCACAGAAAGCTGGAACAGCCATATTGGAAGCTGCAGACTTACTCTTGGGATAATCCTTTTGTGAGTGTTAACAGTTTGAATTTTTCAATGAGAGTTTTGTTTAAATTTTGTTTTTAGTTCAGTGTTTTTACATAATATTTTGTCCTGATCTTGCTTTTTGTCAGGAATGTTTCATGGTTGTGCAATCACTGAAATCCAAGAATGCCAGTTTGCATTCCAGGAGCATGATTTTATTATGTCACAATGATGGCACTTCCTGCTTGATGATGTCACTTCTGGTAATGACATCACTTCCAGGTTAATGGTGTCACTTCAAGTAGGTACTGTTGTTGTTTAGTTGCTAAGTTGTGTCCGACTCTTTGCGACCCCATGGACCACAGCACGCCAGGCCTCCCTGTCCTCCACTAGCTTCCAGAGTTTGCCCAATTTCACGTTCATCGCTTCGGTGACATTATCTAACCATCTCATCCTCTGCCACCCCCTTCTCCTTTTGCCTTCCAGCTTTCCCAGCATGAGGGTCTTTTCTAAAGAGTCTTCTCTTCTCATGAGGTGGCCAAAGTATTGGAGCTTCAGCTTCAGGATTTGTCCTTTCAGGGGGCAATCAGGCTTGACTTCCTGGAAGATTGACCGATTGGATCTCCTTGTAGTCCAGGGGACTCTCAAGAGTCTTCTCCAACACCATAATTCAAAAGCATCTATTCTTTGGCACTCTGCCTTCCTTATGGTCCAGCTCTCACATCCATACATTACTACTGGGACAACCATAGCTTTGATTATGCAAACCTTTGTTGGCAGGATGATGTCTCGGCTTTTTATTAAGTTGTCTAGGTTCGCCATAGCTTTCCTCCCAAGAAGTAAACATCTTTTAATTTCAGGGCTGCAATCACAATCCGCGGTGATCTTGGAGCCCAGGAAAATAAACTCTGCTTCCATTTCTTCCCCTTCTATTTGCCAGGAAGTGATGGGAGTGGTTGCCATGATCTTAGTTTTTTTTAATGTTGAGCTTCAAGCCCATTTTGGCACTTTCCTCTTTCACCCTCATCAGAAGGTTCTTTAGGTCTTCTAGTAGGTCCTGACCTTACTGCAATTCTAAAAAGTGGGTCCCGGCCGCAAAGGTTTGAGAACCACTGCAATAGAGTCTTGAAGTAATCATGTCATCATTGGTACCCCATGATAAAATCAACAGCCTTGATGGTCAAGATCAGAACCTGATTTCTGAAAGTTAAGGAACGGGAGAATCAGAGCTGTCATTAAAATAGGCAATTATAACAAAGGGTTGCTACCGGAGGGGACAGCATTCAGTGAAAGTAGCCCATGCCATGCCTTCCCGCCTCTGATGTGCCTCCCACTCTCCCCCTTCTGCCCCATTCCACCAACTCACCTTCATCGGCAGGTGCTCCAGAGTGCTGTTTACAATGGCTGTGGAGTGTTTACAGCTGCGGGAGAATACAATAGGTTGCGCTGTTACTTATCTAATTTTCAGATCAAGCCTTAATTTTCAGATTTTCAGCCTTAAGTGTAGCATTCGCCACCCATTTCCATTTTCACTTCTGAAGAATTGGAAAACTTAACATCGTTTATCGTTTTGGAAACATTTTGTTTCCTATATTGTTGCAAAAAAAAAAAAACCCAACAAATTTCTTCCTTAGTAATACATTCTCTCTTGAACTGGGCCATTGGGTTATTCATTTCATTTTATGATGCTATGTTTTAAAAAACTTTTGGGGGGAACTGTGAAGATTACATCATTTGAGGGACTGGGTTCGAGAGAAACTGAAGATGTGACTGTTATAAACCTTTTCCCATTTTTAAACTGTCCTTCCTCCAAGGAGCTCAAGGCGGTGTACATGGGTCCTTCCCTCCCTTCGTCCTCACAACAACCCTGTGAGGTAGGTGAGGCCAAGAGATAGTGACTGGTCCAAGGTAACCCAGGAAGCTGCATGGCTGAGCGGGGATTTGAACCCGGATCTTTCGGCCTTAAGGCAATGTAACAAATGCCATGATATTGGGCCCCGCACTTTAGGGGGCCCCGCACCAGCGCAGCAAGCATATCACCTGCCGCTGCAGCCAGGAGTTCTATGAACTGTAAGTCAGTGGGGCAAGCAGAGCAGCTTTCCCTTAGGTCCTCCCAATTGCCTCTGTATCCCAATGGCCCAAAATGGGACTTCTGGAAGCAGTTGCCAGTGACATCATCATGTCACCACCAACTATTTCCAGGTGCTGCATGCAGCACCACAAACATTTTTCTTAGTGAGTGGAGACCCTCACCCCAACCCAGGGAGGGTGAGTAGCCCCATGGGATTGTCCCACATTGAGCCCCGCCACCCCTGGAGCCAGCCCTGGTTTAACCCAATGAATTACTTGTGTTACTTCATGCCATGTGATCAGCTTCCGAGGAGTGCCACAATGGCCTCAGAGGACTAAGCTCCTTCCCCCTCTTCCTATGGGTTACATAAAAACTTGTGTGTGCTGTGGGAAGTCAGATAAGAAGGCACCCAAGCCAGGTACCCATGCCACCAACTCTAGAAGGAGACCACAAATGTTCGAGACAATGTCGTTAACCAATATTGTCTTTTGTAACTTTTGTTTCATTACTAAATTGTAAATGGCCTTAAAGCCTCTTATCAGGGGCACAGAGAAGGGGAGGTCTTGGGCTCCTGCCTGTCACCTGGGTCCCTACCCAGATACAGTCAGCCACCTAGGTAGGATCTACAGGGACATTCACACCTGGCGTGTCACCTCAGGGCTGTTGTCCTCTTCTGGACCTCAGAATGGAGGAAGGGAGGGTGTTTACAGTGCATGCCGTCAACCTCAGGGCTTTCTGTCCCCTCACAGGGTTCTGGAGCTCCCATTCCAGTTAGCCTGCAGCCCTCAGCCAATCCTTTCACATCCCTGACCATTTCTTTATCTTTCCCTAGCCTTGGCTGGTCCCTTGGCATCCCCTTTTCTGGTTCCACACACCTGGTCTCTTAACCTTCCATGTACTGGGTCCTCTTCAAGGAGGTGGGAAGGTTCTTGCGGCCACTTACAGGGCCTTGCTGCTCCTTGTCTGCTACAATGTGTGCATGCGTGCTCTGCTTAATGGGCCAACAGCCCGCACCCTTCCCTGCTGAGGCCTTTCCAGCCTCTCCCAGCCTGTACCAGGCCCTGTGCACACCAAGCAGGTTGCTCCCTGGGTTGCATAAGCTTGGCCCTGGACCAATGGCAGTCCTCCCATTGTCCAAGGGGGGACAAATATCCCAGATACCATTGCTGCCTAGCACTTTAAGGGTGGCACAGTTGCCTCCACCGCCGTCACTGTGCTCTCTGAGGAACGGGAACATAATGGGTAAATGTGTTACAATGCTTACAGACAACAGTGGAGTGTTGTGCGAGGCTCCACAACTTTCTAGTAGGTGGTGGGGCGGTGACAGCCTGGCGGGGGGGGGGCAGCAGTCCATGAACCTGGCCTGGGGCTGCTACAGGGCCAGGAATACAACTGCCCTAAACAACCTGGTTTGAAAATAAAGTACATCTTGGGTTATTTGGAGAATTCTGTGATATAACTTGATACCTCTTATGAATTTGCTGACGGCAGCAAAAGTAACTATAACTTTTACTGGGAGAAAAAGGTTCTTCCACCCAGTAGCAGAATGGCTCTACACTGGAGTAAGTGTCTTGGCTGCCAATAAGATACTATCCCATTATGTATGGCTGCAGCAAAGTGAGTACATCTGAGATGATCTTTGAAAATTTTGGTTCATGATATACCAGAGTGAAAAATGTGATCATGTGATCATGTATGCATTATTTCCTTTGCAATATCGAAAACAAAAACAAAAAAAACCCAAAAACATTGCAATTATGAAAGAATGTGGAAATTCTGCTCAATAGGTACTTGCAAAAGCAGGTAGTCCTTCCTTTATCCCGAGAGAGGTTTTTTGGGACTCTCAAAAGACTCTGTGTTTTGGCTTGGATAACCAACCTGATATCCTTCAGCTTGTCAGGACGAATCTGATCTCCCTGACTTTGTATGAGTAATAAAAAAAAAAGAGCTAAAAATTCTCATGAGAGCAAGCCTTCTCAAGTTATTTTGGCATGTCTGCTTTTAGCCCCATTTGCAAAACAAAACAGGAAGTCCCAAAGTATACTTGAAGGAGCTCTCTCTCATTCAGAATGCTGTACACTTGATGTCTCTCTTGAACGATAGTTCAGTTTTGAGCACAGAATGACAGGTCAGGTTTATGTTACCTTCCCTTCTCTACAGGTATAGCATTGGCATGTCATAACTCCTAGGAATGATTAACTGCCCCCAGTTAATCATTAATTGGGTTCTACTGCCCCCAATTCTATATTCAGGGCACAATCCTACACTGCCCTGGAATGGCAAGGCCTGCCGGTGCCATGTCCTGACACAGTATAGGTGAGGCTGGAGCCTCCCCACGGCAACGGCACATGCTCAACAGCAGGCGCAGATCCGAGGAGACCATGTGACCCATAGGCGCCAACTGGGGGGGGGCTTTGGCATTTTGGGCACCCATGCATTTCTGGGGGGGGGCACCCACGGCCATCCAGCACCCACAGGTGATCGCTCGCCCCACTCTCCGAAGGGGGTGCTGTAGGCCGTAGCAGCCGCTCAGGAGCTCGGGGCGGGCATTTGCCATGGTAAACGCCTGCTCCAAACTCGGGAGAGGCCTCGGTCAGGTCACAGCGTCCGCTTCCGAGCCCCAGGCGGGCGTTTGCTGTGGAAAATGCCCGCCCTCGTCTTGGAAGGGGCCGCTCTGGCGTGATAGCAGCCGCTCAGGAGATCAGGGTAGGCATTTGCCACAGTGAATGCCTGCCTCGGGCTCGGAGGCAGCCGCTGTCAGGCTGCAGTGCCCTCTCCCAAGCTTGGGGCGGGCATTCGCCATGGCGAACGCCCGCCCCGAGCTCCTGAGTGGCCGCTGTCAGGCCACAGCGGCTGCTTCTGAGCCTGGGGCCCAGGTCTACCGGCTATACTTATAATGGGTAGACCTGGGCTCTGGCGAGGCTATGTTACGTCAGGGGGTGTGGCCATGTCGCCGTCGGCGGTGTGGCCATGGGCACCCCTGACTAAAAGTGCAAGTCAGCGCCACTGGCGTGACCCGAATCAGGGCCACGCAACCTCCCAATTGGGGTTAGGATTCAGCCTTATGGCTGATTCCTAAGCCCGTCTCCCAGACGGGTTGGCCCGCCTGCCAGCCCGCTCGCCAGCTCACCCACATCCCACCCTCATCCCACCCAGAACCTCCCTCCCCCTCCCATCCCCGTCCTACCATGGCACCTCCCTCGCGCCAGTCAGCTTCCGCCGATGCGAGGGAGGTGCTGCGCAGGAGGAACGGGACCGGCGCAGCCTGCAGCACCAGTCCCGTTGCCTTAGCCCTGACTCAAGGGTACCGCTCAACGCCCCTGCATTGGCGCTAACGCAGTCACGTCGACGCTATGACGTAGCTTCAGTGCGCCAGGCAGCCCGGGATTGCTGCCAATACTGCAAAGACATATAATAAGCAGCATTTGTACTTGTGCTTTCTAAAAAGGCAGGATTCTCTATGAAGATTCCTGGTATGGTATCAAGTCACACCATTGGTTCATCTAGCACAGTTTGTGTATAGTGATCAGCCACAACTCTGCAGAGCTTCCGATGGATATTTCCCAGCCTGGATTGAAGCCAGGCCCTTCTGCATGCAGAGCACATGTTTTACTCCTGAGCAACAGCCTCTATGTCTCAGGGTGCAATCCCAAGCGCCCCTGCATCAGCGCTAATACTCCAAACTGGCGCTGTCTTTAGTGCCTTTCTGGGAGTGCGGAAGGCGAGCCGCCCGTATGCCAACTGAACTCGGCTGGTGGAAGCGCGGCTCTCGGTGGGAGTGAGGGAGGAACTGGGCAGGGGGCTTGGGCTGCCCTTCCGGAAAAAAAATATTACCCTACGGGCTTCTTCAAATGTATTTTTCTACATAGGGATAAGATCAGAGGGTGCTATCAATGGCATAGCTGGAGCAGGGTCACAATGCTAAGTATTAATGGCGCTGCAACATTCTGTGTATGCACCTCCCCCCCCCTTGCTGCTGGAACCATACTGGGCAGCGACAGCAACACTGGGACATCTCCTTTGAGTTGCTCCTGCCACCCAATATGGCTCTGGTAATGCAGAGGAGTGGCCGCTTACGTGGTGATTTGTGTTGCTGTCGTTACTTAGCATTGTGACCCCCTCCAGCCATGCCATTAGTCTGTATAACCAATAAAGATAAAGCACTTTGAATTCATTTGATTTCATTGGGAGACTTAGGGTGCAATCCTTAGTGCCGGAACCTGCAGGCCAGCGGGCTTGCGCTGTATCCTGCACCACTTAGGAGGCAGCAGGAGCCTCCCTGGCGCACATTCGTGCCTTTGCACCAGGGGAGGCTCCAGCTTTCCCACTGGGCTCATCAGATCTGCTCCAGCAATTTCGCAGGCGCAGATCCGAGGAAGCTGTGTGGCCCGAATCGAGGCCACCTGGCCTGGGGGCAGGGCCTAGGATGCTGTGCATTGCCATCGCTGCCCAGAATGGCTCTGAAGATGAGTGGGGGAGGGACTAGTTACGTGGGGCATTGCGGCTCCCGCAACACTTATCACGCTGCTGCCCCCTGTAGCTATGCTACTGCTTTAGAAAATGGGGCACCCCTCAGTTCTAGGGAATGATCACCACGGAATCTACTCAGCCAGTGGTAGAGCCTCCCAGCAAGGAGTAGAACCAATAAAACAAGATGTTTAAGCATTCAAAAATTGACTTTTGTTTTCTTTCCTCAGCTAATAAATATAACTATATCCCAACCGTTATTCATTTGGAAGCACCCTAGAACCAGCTGTAAACTCCAGCTGGTCTGAAGGGCTAATTGTATTCCAATGGGTGAAAAAAGGGAAAAAACAACAACACAGGGTGCTAATGAACTAAGCCAGGACAAAACAGAGAACGGTTGTCAATTAAAAAACATCCTCCCTTGAACGTAAACATGCACAGCACATAATTCAAGAAATATATGAAACAGATTAAGGATAAAACAAGAACAGGATAAAAATATTTTACTGCTTTCTTTTTTCCTTAGATGAAAATTTTCAGGATTTCAAAGACTAACAGCCCAATCCTAATTCAGGGTAGGCAGCAACTGATTTTTCCCCTTACCCCATGGTAAGACCCAGCTAAATCCGAGCAGCTGGATCAGGCCTGACCGGCTCAGGGATGGGGGTTAGGATCTGGCCTAAGTGCCAGATCCTGGCTCCGCCCACTCTCTCCCCTCCTTCTATCATGTTCTGCCCTTTCCTGCCTTCCCCCACCCTCCCCAAGTAGTCCCCAGACCAGCCAAACTGGGCTGGCTTGGGGCCAACTTCCCGGCTGTCTTCTACTGAGCCCGTAGGTTGGTGCAACTCCTGCTAGCCCAGGATGTTTGTGACACACTTCGGCTGGCACTACTGAGAAGTGCAGGCCAAACATGTGCTCTGGTTTGCGCCCTAAATACAGTTCAGTTTCGCCACTCACTATCTCTCAGGGTTTCGCCACTCACTATCTCCCAGGGCGCAATCCTAACCAACTTTCCAGCACCGGGTAAGGGCAATGCAGCTCTGAGGTGAGGGTACAAACATTCCCTTACCTTGAGGAGGCCTCCATGACTGCCCCGAACCCAACTGCAGGATGCAGCACAAGCCCCATTGGCACAGCTATGTCAGTGCTGGAAAGTTGGTTAGGATTATGCCCTCAGGCTTATCTATCGGGCAGCGCAGTCCTGCACTGCCCGTCGTGCTGACGCTCCGTCATAGCGTCGGCGTGACGGCCCTAGCATTGATGCGGGAGTGCGTTGGCGCTAGAGCAGCAGGATTGGTGCTGCAGGCAGCACTGGTCCTGCTGTGCCCATGCTGAACCTTTCTTGCGCCGACCAAAGCTGGTTGGCGTGAGGGAGGCTCCGCACGGAAGCGGCACGGGGATTGGTGGAAGGGAGGGAGGCGGCGGCAGGACTTGGGCGGGCTTGGGAGGTGGCTGTACAGCCACATCCTAAACCCGTCAGCGAGGCCACGCAGCCCCGATTTGAGCCGCGTGGTTTCCTCGAATCTGCGCCCGCTCTTTAGTGGGAGCAGATTCAAGGAGCACATAGGGGAGGCTGGAGCCTCCCCTATGGTAAGGGAGCGAACACTCCCTTGCCATGAGCGGGGGCTCCAGCCTCTCCTATGCAGTGTCGGATATGGTGCTGCCGAGTCAGCCTCGCCATTCCGGCGCTGCATAGGATTGCGCCCTCACAGGGTTGTGGGGACAAAAGGAGGGAAGGAACCATGTACACCACCCTTATCTCCTTGGTGGTATTGAAATGTGAAATAAATAAATAAATAAATAAATAAATAAATAAATAAATAAATAAATAAGATCTTTTTCGGATAATCAATAAATGTGTGCTCTATCTTTATTAACATATTGCATAATATTCCCAGATGCCAATGGGTGTGTCAAATCTGTGTTGCTTTGAGTATGTAGAAAAGCAGGATATAAATATACTTAAATAAATAAATAAATCAGTAAGCTCTCCAGTCCCTCTTGATAGCCAATCCAAATCAGGATGTAAAGTGTGGGAAGGATTGCTGCAGGGAACTCCCTGCAGTGGTTACAAAGAGAGGGTTTTGTTTGTTTGTTTTTAATGAAAGAGACGGGAAGTGACAAAACAAACAACCCTCCTTTCAGGTGGTATAGCTGCTATTGGCTGCTAGCTCTTCTTGTCTCTGAAGAACAATGGAGCTTATCTGGGGGACTGCAAGCTCCCTCCTAAAAGAGTACTATTTTGTATGGGAGCAACAAACAAGACAGTATGCACCCTGCAAAGAACCCAATTCCCAAGCATATTCACAAGAGGCTATCACTGCATGGTGTCCCTTAGCAGGTGACATCACAGGTGCTATTCATGGGGTACTGGTGATTGCCATACCATCCTGTTCCACATGGCAATTGGAATGGGTAGTTCCAACGAGTGGGAGAATGGAATTTTCATAAGAACATATGAGCCCTGCTGGATCAGGCCAAGGGCCCATCTAGTCCAGCTTCCTGTATCTCACAGTGGTCAACCAGATGCCTCAGGGAGACAAGACAACAAGATGCCTGCATCCTGTTGCCACCCCCACGTTTCTGGCATTCTGAGATAAATTTCTGAGGTAACATTTTGAGGTAAATGTGAGGTATATCAGAATTTCTTATCCTGTCTGTGGGGAGGGAGCTATAATAATTTGCAACCCAATCTGGGCCTTAAGAACATAAGAGCCCCGCTGGATCAGGCCAAAGGCCCATCTAGTCCAGCTTCCTCTATCTCACAGTGGCCCACCAGTTGCCTCAGGGAGCACACAAGACAACAAGATACACCCGTCCCTCCATCGCCAGTCTGCTTTAGGCAAAAAAACTGCCATCCATGGCCAATTCGGATGACAGAAAAAAATTCCTACCTGGCTCTCATTATTTCCAAGCAAATAAACACTGGGAACTGAATGCTAGGCAAATGTAATAGCTGCAGTGACCAGGGGGAGTTTCAATAGCAGCTGTGCCTGCTCCCTGCTAGGGTTGGGCCGCACATTAAACAACAATTTTAAAAGCACACAAGGGCCAAATGGTGTGTTGAACACAACATGGAGTTTGGACATAATTGAGGGCGCAATCCTAACCTGGAGTTAGGCCAGCAAAGTTTGGTCTGCACCAGGGCCACCGTAAAGTATGTTTGAACCACTCTCTGAGTCAGAGAGGCCAGGACACAGACGTGCGCCATCCTCCCTGGCTCTGAAAGTGGTCCAAATGTGCTTTATGGTGGCCCTTGTGCCAGTCAAACTTTGCTGGCCTAATTGTGCCAGCCTAACTCCAGGTTCGGATTGCGCCCTGAAGCAAAAATGGGCAAAGATGTCAAGAAGAAGAATAGTAGCTGCACATCCAATGGCTGTTTTAAGATCATACACATGGAGCACTTTGCATTAAACACTGAACAGATGCTATGGGATAGCATTTTTTAGAAGGGGGTAGAAGGGGAGGACTTATTCTCTGTAGTTCCTGAGGATAGGAATAAAATCAATGGGTTAAAACTACAGGGAAGCAAATTTAGGCTAGTTGTGAGGAAGAATTTCATAACAGTAAGAGCTGTCCAGCACTGGAGCAGTCTGCCTTGTGCAGTATTCAGAGGCGGATCTAAGGGGGGGGGGGCAAATCTGTAAGTTTTGCAAGAAGCCTTACCTTGCAGTGGAAAACACTCCTCTCCTGCACCGTTTTAGCCAATCCTCACAGGGAACAGCAACATCTTGGTGTTGCTTACTGGCTACAGCAGCAAGGGAGAGGAGGGATTTATATGACAGGGTAAGGCTTCTTGCAACACTTACAGATTTGCCCCCCCTAGATCCGCCTCTGGCAGTATTGGACCCTCAGTGGAAGTTTTTAAGTAGAGGTTGGATGGCCACATGCCAGACAGTTGTAGTAGTTGCCTGCACTGAGCAGGGGTTGGACTAGATGACCTTAAGGGTCACTTCCAACACTCACATTCGAAGATTCTCTTATTATTATTATCTTCTGGAAAGGTCCAAAATCGTATCTTCTCACAACCTTCCTCGTACGCTCATGCAAAGTACAATTTGCCAGGCTTGGTCCTGCTGACATTATAGTTAAGGAATTTGAGATAATAGGGGGTACATTGTGGGTTGCAAGTTGTAAGGCTGATTGCAGTGTGGTTATATTCTCTGCTGCATTAATTTACATGGCATTAGTGTGCACAATAATGGTCTATATTATGATTATATAAAAGACATACCCCCCCAATGAAATTAATAATAGTAAAAAAAAAAAACAACCAATAAATCTGGGTTATAAATTGTACAACATTTCTGAGAGACACACACATGGTATTTAGCACCCATTTGCATATGCAACCCAGCTGCCCTTTGGTGTCTGAAAAATTCATTGGATTTGGCTGGAAACCAGATCTACTGACTTGGTGTGCTTGAATTTGCTTTCCCTGCTCTAGCAGAGCTAGTCGTTTCCATAAGACATTTGAGCCCCCTGGTCACCCCTCCCCTCGCTTTTTTTTGTAACTCTTTGGTATGCAGATATTTGGGTTAATTTTCTCCAGCTGTCACAGAGTCTCACAGGAAAATGGCCTCGTGGAGGGGCCACTTCCCTAGCCCTTGATTTCAGTGCTCTCCCCCTCCCCTTAGCTTTCACCACATCGTCCCCATCACTGTCGGAGGCCTTTAATGAGTCAAGGGAAATATATATAAAAAAGGAAAACAATTCGAAGATATTAATGAACTCAGCCTGTATTTTAAGATCACATTTATTAGCCAGTGCTGCCATTTCCTATTGGTGGACTGAGGGAATTTTTTCTCTTTCAAGTTCCACAAAACTAGAGGTAGATTCTGCCACTGGAATTCCTTTTAAAGGTATTAGTAAACAAGTAATTGAATTTGGTGTAGGGAGAAAAATTTCGTACATCGACGCTTGTTATGGAACCATATGGCAGCTTGTTATGGAACCAAACAGGGAATATATTTACAAATCGGTCTTTTCCACTTACTTCATGAAAACAGTTAAATGTGTGTGGGTGTTTTCTTAATACTGTGAATACACCTTAAATAAAAACTTGTACGCACTAGGTGATGATGGGCGCAACTCCAGCTAACCTGGAGTTAGGCTGGCACAGTTAGGCCAGCAAAGTTTGGCCAACACAATGGACCCAACACAAATATATTTGGTCCACTCTCGGAGTCAGAGAGGCCAGCACACAGGCGTACGCCATCCTCCCTGACTCTGAGAGTGGTCCACACTCACTTTACGGTGGCCCTTGTGCCAGCCAAACTTTATTGTCCTAACTGTGCCGGCCTATCTCCAGGTTAGGATTGTGGCCGATGTTTAGTAAGTTCTACTTGAAATGTAAAGCAAAACGTGACCTAAACTGAAAAAAAAATACACAATTACAAAGGACTTAGGATCCAGTCCTAATGTTCCCAGCACCAGCAGTACACTCATCTCTCCTGGTGTTGTGAAAGTGCCATAAGCAGTGGTGGGATCTAAATGATCGAAGAACAGGAACCATGACCGGGACTCAAGTTTGATTGGCAGCCCGTCCCTTTGGCTCCACCGCCTTCCTGCCCATCACATGGGCTGCCCTTGGTGGATGTGCCCTACCGCCGCTCGCTCAGGCCCCCACCCCGCTCCCCCACCCGTCCCCCCCGGCAAGCAGGTGCCCCCCCCCCCGAGGCCAGGAGTGCCTCACAGCACCGTGTCCATCATGGAGCCGGCGACAAATGGCAACGAGTGGGCAGAGCTAGCCCAGATTAGGTTCAGGAACGGCCGTTTCGGCGCATTCCTCCTCAATGACATCACTGGCCATAAGGTACTTACAGTGCCAGCGGTATGCACATACTGCAGGTGCTGGGCCTGTGTCAGTAGGCACCAGGACCCAGCACCAGGAGGACCCAGTGCAGAGCTGCCCAGAAGTAAGTCTCTCTGCCACCAATGGTGAGCTCTTTTGGGGTGGAGGGAGGACATGGGGGGGTCAGAACTGGGCAGGGAGCCGAGAGGTAAAGTATTGCCCA